>MU160060.1:13683-75923 GCA_015888305.1 Antheraea pernyi | reverse complement strand
CTCTTCCGAAATAATGACGAAAGTGGTGCTAAACTTATCCTTTTAGTAGCTTAATGTTCTGAAATATTTATTAGGTTTATCTCGAATTTACTAAAGGCCGCCCGCTTCTTTGACTATTAAAGAACAGTAAAAAGCCAATTCAAAGAGTAGATAGGCTAGAACCATCTACTAAAAACTCCGCATCAAATGAGCATAGTTATACGTTCAGTTGATTTGATGTAAAATAGCGTCAAAGGAACTGAATTTTCGAACTATAATAACATGCGAGTTTTCTCTCATAACTTCCCTTTTTTAAATACTTTTGAAAGGTAGCTAGAGCTAATACCATACTTCTATATTGTTGCAGAAACCCAATTAGGTTCGGATTCCTCCGTTTTCGTTTTCTTCCTCTCCTCACTCCAAGGTGTCTGTACTTTTTTTTTATTATGTATTTATTTACGATCCAATTAACATACACAGAAATAAGGGTAAAAATACCAGTTAACCTGTACTCGCTTTGTCTAAGAACACCTTTATAACCTCTAAGACATAAAAATGTCGGTACATTCAATTTATTTTAAAGTTAAAGAATACCAGATGAATGTAATGTTAATAACAATATGATGGATGTACTTAGATTTTAATTTTTACGTTACAAAAAGCACTACATACATACACTACCCACTTTAATTTTTAAACGAATACACAAAGTAATTTTTATTTAGCTCCTTCTAGAAGGTGCTCAATTTCTATTAAACCATTACACGGCCTCAAATCGATTTAAAAACGATGTCGTTTTTTGGTATCAGAATCAGTCGAGGTAATAACTGTGTCGTAACCTTCACATTTATATAATTATAGACAGTATCTGTCAGGAAATTTACAAAATTAAAGAAAAACTTAGTTATTTTTGAATAACTGAGATCGCTTTTTATTTATTGTTGTGACATTAACTACTTAGAGGTAGCATTAAGAAAACATTAAGTTAGAGTTTCTCGTAAATTTCGTATAAAGGCTCGAATCTTGAAAACTTTGAAAGTCAAACAAGCAGTCTACAAGCACCTTTAGATTTAATATTGTTTTAACTGAAATACATACTATAAAGTAATCTATTGATATTTTTTTATGTCTCGTTACATATTTATTAGTAGTAATCGCTCACTAAAGAGTAATATACTAATTTAGTAAATGATAAATCGTTTTATAATTTTGTGATATCTCAATGAAGTTACTTTTTCCGTAGATTTTAAATATGTATACATGGCAATAACCCTGATATACGTACGAGCTGTACATATACTTGTACTTTAAAATAAATATTAGGTATTTACCCATGAAATTGCCGTTTTAATCGAAGTAATCACCCATGCAATCAATGCATCTTTGCCAACGCAGTGGCAGTTTATTGATGCCCTTCTTAAAGAAATCAGCTGGACGTTAAGCAACAAATTCTTCAAAGGCATTTTGTACTACCTCTCGGGTATTGAATTTTTTTCCCGCCAATTTTAGATTATAGATATAGTAATTAGTATTTTAGATATAATAATTAGTAATGATAACTACTGATAACAAGAAATAACAACAATAAAGAAAAAAATAAAACGAAAATATCCCCAAGGAAAAGAAAGTAACGAAAATATCAATAACAAGTAACTGGCAACGAAATGATTCTGAATGCAACTCTACTGCAACTAGCACTCAAACTAAAACACGTGTTGGTGTGTGTGTGTAATTGGAACGAGGAAAGTGCGCGGTGATAGTTCGCCAACACACTCGCCTTCTTTCCGCGAACACACTGACCCATCTGATACTGAGATACTTCGAAAAAAAAAAAATTCCTAAAATTATTTATAAATCAAAATTTCGATCTGCAAAGGCGTGATGCGCATTAAAAACCACAACGTTAACCGGCTACCAGGTATCCTGAATCCTGTTTTGGGAGGGCATAATATATCTTCATTAGACTGGGCCAAAAAAATCAACTATTTTATTTTTAAGTATATGGAAAATATTATTTGGGATAACAAAAAAACAATTTTGTGAGAATTTGAGCCCTTAATATTTATATTAAGAGGTCTACCATCGCAACTTTTAATTTTCTTTCCGGAGCGGGTTTTTTCTCATAACTCCTACACTATGTAGGTGAAATTGACTAAGAAACATTTCTTTAAGATAATTTAATTGTCAACAAAATAAAATGATTGAATTTTTTTGTCAGATGAACTTTCAAAAGAGTGAATTTAGCTAAAAATTTTAAGAGACGTTTTTGTACGAAATTAAATTCCCTTCAAGAATCTCTATTGATTTTTTTCCGGATACTAATTTTTAAGTGAATGACAAAATCCTAAAGTTATAAATCAAATTCTGAAATCTAAAATTAAATTCTCTTGAAAAATGTCTCGATATACTTAAAAAAAAATTGTTGATTTTTTTGGCCTAATCTAATCTTCATACTAAAGAACCAGCTTTCTAAAATTCTCGTCCTTGCAACGTTGCTGACTCTTGTACTAAGGTGTCGCAAAAAAGTCTAGTTACATTAATCTTTTCTTTCGTTATTCTGGAGAACCCCTTGCGTTTTATAGGACGAAAAGTATCCTAAATGTAACCTTGTAATATTAGTTATTACTGTGTCAATTTTCGTTAATATCGGTTCAGTACTTTTAGCGTGATGCGTGTTCACAGGGGCAGAAAGACAGACAGACAGACAAAAATTGTAAAAAGATTATTTTTGGCTTTTATATCAATAACAAAGTCTACCCCTATCAAAATGTTCAAAAAATATTTAATGTACAGATTTGGCCTTGCTACAGTTTTATTATAATATAGATTGCGATATAGAAAATAAGTCTCAAAAGTATCAATAGAATTTTATCAGTACATGTGTTGTTTCGATTATTACTGATGAGTATCGGAATCGTAGGATGCAGGGTTGTAAATTTACGGTTAGAATAAATTCCCAGAACGGAAGCGAGCAAACCAATAACGGTGGTGCGTTGGTTTGTATTGTTAGCTCCGTAAACGTCGTTGATGTTGCTTGCCGCTTGTGCCGCGTTGCTGCCACGACGGTAGTCATATTCCATAATTACTCGAATTTTTAACGTATCCATGATGACAAAAATGATTGAAATACGATGAAAATGTAACACTAGAATCAATATACAAATGACTACTTTTGGAAAAAAATCCATGTTTTTAAAATAAAATTAATTTGATATTAGAATTCTTAGCCAAATAAAAATTATTTTGACTTGAAATGGGCTGTACTGCAGAACGGAAATTTCATAGGTAAAGACCTATTATATAGTCCACATTAAAGTGTAAGTAAATATGATAGATAGTCAAGTAGGTACTTAAATCAATAAACTAATCATGTATTCACCTCAATTAAGAAAGTTAAAAATTAAGCTGCGATTTACTAATGAAATGTGACACTTGCGAGTTAATAAGCAGGTTCTTAGACATCCACCCACTCAATTTAAAGGTAACGGTAATTACACAGTTGGATATAAAAACACGAAATAGACATTGGTAAGAACATATTTTCAAAATGGAAGAAGGCGCGACGTATACCGCCTTTCAATCTCTTACGCCACATTTTAATGCACTGGCTAGAGTTGGTTATTACAAAGTAATACCAAAACTATCGGGTGCAAAGTTATTTATGCATAATACTTATCGCAATATAACTGATTTTACGCAGGCGAAGTTGCGCGGGTTAGCTAGTATAAACCAAAGTCCCCTACCGCGTCTGTCTGTCTGTTCGCGATAAACTCAAAAACTACTGAACGGAACTTTATGCGGTTTTACCCAATGGATAAAGTGATTCATGAGGAAGGTTTTAGTATATAATTTGTCAAGATTTTTTTTGTATTCTGAGCGGGATAACGTCTGCCGGGCCCGCTAGTATTTGATAAAAACCAATTTATATCACGGTTTTCGAGGCAATAACTTAACCCAAGATTTATAGTATTTGATTTTTATATTATGCTAAAGTAATGACACCATTATAACCATTTTCAATCAGATTCAAGCCTGTGAATAAATATATAAATACTTTTTTGCATTGCTTAGCTTGTTTACTAGCGACCATAATACTACTACTACTACTAACGAGCAGTATTGTGTGAAGAAACAAAATAGATACTGAAAATATAAAATGTTGTCATATAAGAAGTTCATAACCTAGGTCCGTTCCCTCGGCGTGAAGACCTTGAGTACGCTGCTCACGCAAATACAGTGATATCGAACTGAATTTATTCAGATAAATTACCCGATACGAGTTATTGAGGTATAAATATACATTTCACTTATTCATGTACGTATGAATATGTAGGTTAGCTCAGTTAGGTCGCGAATTGCTTGAACTAGGCAACAGCCCAAGCCGAGGTGTGCCGTAAACCCTTAAAACCGTGGCTAATTCTTTTATGTTTAATTAAATTTATGTTTTTATTTACGTATCAGCTTTTGCCCGCGGCATGGCTTGCGTTAATGTAAATTTGACTTATTATTTGGGAACAATACTTTTTGGATGAAAAATTGTTTTTATTTTTATTTTTACTTGATGGGATAAATCCCTAATACGTTTTACCATAATCACATTTGAAGTTAAATAACGACGTGGTATTAAATTGTAAACACGCCAAACCTAAAAGAGACTGGCTGTCAATTGCAGCTGTCGGAACACGCCAATAGGAGCTTGCTGAAAGATTTTCATCTCGATGGTGGTAGCTAGCAAGGCGAACTTAGAAAAACCCTTCGACCACGTAGTTCGGAAATCCTACAAGTCAACCGCTGCACCACCTATGGGGTCCAATAGTGAATCTAAACCATTCTTAAATTCACCTGAACACACAAAACATTTCATTAAAATCTGTCCGATCGTTTAGGAGGAGTTTAGTCACATACTCACGGACAGAATAATTATATGTATAAAAATAAAAATATACGTAAGCCCAGCTAAATACTTTTCGAACAATTTTCTTAACTTTTACTACTCAGACACTTAGTCCTTATCTAAAGAAAACAGTTATCACGATGTCTTCATTGAATAAAGGGCTTAACATTTTTTATAAACATTATCCGTTCAGCGATGAATGCATGAATTGAGGCAAGCGGTGTGATGCGCATGCGCAGGAGAGGACAAGTTAACGAATAACATTATTTATAAAGAAATTTTGTAAGCAAGGTATATTTTAGTTTTCATTTTCTTATGTAGTAAACATCTGTGCATAAAATATATTGCTTAGATCATAAATAACGCAATCGAAGTCGCGGGTCAACAGTTAAATATTTAATATTTGTAAAGAGTCAGTTAACTATATGATTATCTAGAATTTAAACTTATTTCAAATATGGATCCAAAACTCTGTGTTTAAAACCTTAAATAAGGAAATACCAGGAGAAAAGTTTTGCTGCCCTGCACTGAGGACGACCCTCTTCTTTTAATTTCTGCTTCGGTTAACTAAAGTTTCGTCCGCTTTGTACTTAACAACAAGAGAGACAAACAGCAGCATACTTCAATAATCATGATCGTCAGCATCCATGATTGCATGATTAGTGTTTAACACTGTGATAGCTTAATCATTAAATTGTTTTGTTGCCAGTGCGTAAATAAATAAAAACATGTATTATGGATTCGAAAGTTTGTTCCGAGTCTGAGTGTACTTTGCGTCTATTGATTTATTTTTGATACAGGGTTTGATCCTTAATGTGGGAGCTATTGTTAAAAACATTAATCATTTTCAAATGGCACAGGTTCGTCACAGCACTGATCAAATAGTAAACATACTGTTCATCTTACTGACCACATTGAACACACTCTGCAAACAGATCGCCTTCAATTTGAGGACGAAGCGGCTGGATGACATCTTTGACGTTATAAATGGTTAGAGTTTTACTATGAACCTTACAATCTACATAATTAGTTTTACGACCTTTTTAAGCAAACTTATTTCTGGGTTAAATTGGAAATATTTATGATTCTTTAGAATCGATTTCTGATACGATGTGAAAGGCTTTACAGTCCACGTGTAGTCGTCATGTAACAGTTTAAAGTACAAAAAATAACCGATTTGTGCCTTGTTCCTGAGGTACTTGTCAAATTGCGTTTTGAACACACAATTGTACGATAAATGTCAGTAAAACTCAACGGGCCATTTGACAGTTTATCTTATGGAAAACCTTGTGAGTCAATAACTGTTGGTGGTTTAAACGAGTATCTCAGAAACCGGGCATTAATCGTATGTCTAACATCAAAGAACAAATTAATTATAGAAAATTAATGTAGTTTATTAGCATTAACCAGATTTTCGAATTGCCTTCTTTGTTATACACATGTAATTCAAATTGAAGTGTCTGTCTGTTCTTCGGGTTAATCTACGAAACGGCTGAGCCGATTTTGACGAACTTTTTACATGCCAGATAGGAGACTTTTAGAGTACTATATAGAATATAATTAATTTTCATTGTATTAGTTAAGTACTCATAAAAAAAAGTTTAATAAATCAAAGGCAACCTAAGATTAATCAAAATAAAAACACGTACATACTTAGTTCACATGGAATAACGAAACATCATGGACTTTGGTTGTTAGAAATTACAAACAATACTCCGTAACAAGGCAAGCCCGTGGAGCCACTGCTCGCGCGATACAGTGACACAAAATCTTACATCACTGCGACAAAATTACACATATCACCTCCACACACGTGCACGCATACACGCTTACACATGCAAGTGGAAGGGTTTTATTTTTTTTCCCTCATCGAACTGAAATAGTTTAGAATATTATCCGATACGAAATATATATAAGAGTTATTGAGGTATGTATGCTTGGTACACATATATGTTTCAACAACTCATATATGTATGAATATGTAGCTTAGCTTAGGTTAGCTCACATAGGTCGCGAATTGCACGTATCAGGCAACAGTCAAAGCCGTGGTGTTCCGCGCACCCTCGAGCTAGTTGTCAAAATAAAATCGGCTGAGTGCCTTAAGCGCTTTTAGTAGTTCGGTGAAGAAATGACAAGAAAAAATGACAGTCCCTACGAGTGTCACTGTGAAGCCAAATACCTCTTCCCGAGGGAAGCTATGGGCATAAACACCAGGCCGCGTCAGCCCACGTGCTACTGGTGACTTCAAAAACAGAAAAATTCACAGTTATATATATATTTCCTTAGATACAGCTTCCTCACGATGTTCCCCTTGATCGGTAGACGATAATATTACCAATTTTAATTACAAAATGTTACCTACATTTTGAATTCTGAAAAATTCGTTAGTACACATGGAATTCGATCCTGCTAACATCGATTCGATATTCCACCGGTCAAACCACTCAACCAGCAAGCAGTGGAATTGCAAATGGAATACATTAAGAGAACAGACGATTTTATGAAAATAAAAAAGAACTCTTCTGTTAGGACGGTTAATTGTTTAACACTTTGACTACCACGTTCTTCACATATGATCGGCTACGATTCCTCTTGTTACGCCTGTGGTCATTGGTGACCGGAGCAGTGTGGCTAATTCATCATTGTCGACCAAAGTCATCGGACAACCACGAGGTTCATTTTTCAGGTCGAAATTCCCAGAACGGAAGCGAGCAAACCAATAACGGTGGTGCGTTGGTTTGTATTGTTAGCTCCGTAAACGTCGTTGATGTTGCTTGCCGCTTGTGCCGCGTTGCTGCCACGACGGTAGTCATATTCCATAATTACTCGAATTTTTAACGTATCCATGATGACAAAAATGATTGAAATACGATGAAAATGTAACACTAGAATCAATATACAAATGACTACTTTTGGAAAAAAATCCATGTTTTTAAAATAAAATTAATTTGATATTAGAATTCTTAGCCAAATAAAAATTATTTTGACTTGAAATGGGCTGTACTGCAGAACGGAAATTTCATAGGTAAAGACCTATTATATAGTCCACATTAAAGTGTAAGTAAATATGATAGATAGTCAAGTAGGTACTTAAATCAATAAACTAATCATGTATTCACCTCAATTAAGAAAGTTAAAAATTAAGCTGCGATTTACTAATGAAATGTGACACTTGCGAGTTAATAAGCAGGTTCTTAGACATCCACCCACTCAATTTAAAGCTAACGGTAATTACACAGTTGGATATAAAAACACCAAATAGACATTGGTAAGAACATATTTTCAAAATGGAAGAAGGCACGACGTATACCGCCTTTCAATCTCTTACACCACATTTTAATGCTCTGGCTAGAGTAGGTTATTACAAAGTGATACCAAAACTATCGGGTGCAAAGTTATTTATGCATAATACTTATCGCAATATTATGTGGATTTTACTTATCACATATAATATACAACACGTGGTCCACGTTATCCAGGTACGTCTCACTTGTCTATCCCCTTATAGAAATACTAGCTTCTGCCCGCGGCTTCGTCAACATGCAGCGGAAGCTCTCAAAAATGGAAAATGCCCGACTTTTTTTTCTTTTTTTAATGTCATAAGTGGCAAACGAACAGGTCACCTGCTCTTAAGTGATCACCACCGTCCATGGACACTAACAACACCAGAGGAGTCACAAGTGCGTTGCCACCCTTTGGGGGAAGGGATTAGGGGCGGGAGAGGGAGAGGAGAAGAGCGGAAGGGAGGTGGGCCTCCGGGGCTCTCACTGACCGAACGAAACGCGACAATTGCAAGCACTGTTACTTCACGTCGGTTTTCTATGAGAGGGTGGTACTACCCCGGGCGAGCCGACTCATTCTTGCTGAAACCAGTAATAGTTTCAGCGTAGCTCTACCACCATTAAAATCGATTTTGAAACATCCTTTATTGGTGCTCCGCTCCTATTGGTCTTAACGTGATGATATATAGCCTTTCTCGATAAATAAGCTATCTAATACTAAAATAATTTTTCAAATCTGAGATTAGCACGTACAACCAAAGAAATAAATAAATAAGCTTTATAATATTAGTGTACTCGTACTTTTCTCTCGCACTTACCTCGAGCCGTCATTCAAATTACAATAACTTTTGTTAGAGCGGGGCCGGCGGACGAGGGGAGGCAGCTGCTGTGTACCTAACCTGTCTCCCTATTAGGAAGGAGCCTGGCGGACACCTTCCGCCGAGCGGACCGTTGGGCCGGCTATCCAAGGGGACTAGCATAGTTCGATCCCTTGCCGCCCCAACAAAACGGTCGGACGGTACACCGTGGGGTTTCAGTCCGTGCGAGTCGGACATAACCCACTCTCTCCCCCGAGAGGGTGGTGTATCCATAAGGGATTTCCCCACGTTAATAAAACAGAAAAAAAGGACCAAATTAAATGAAACAAAAACTAAGTTACTTAACTAAGGATATGATTTATGATTTGCGGTTTTATTGTGAATCCAGTACTTTAGCAGTGATGCGTGTTCATACAAACAGACAGACAGATATTTCTAAAAATGCATTTTATTACTTATTCCTAGACACATGCAATAATTTTTTTCACGGAAATCGAAACTGCCACGTTAGATTTACATTCTTATTATATATAAAAAAGTATATAGAAAATCAGCGGGCCCGGCGGATGTTGTCCCGCCTTGTTAATAAAAAAAATCCTAAAAGTCAACCGCTGAGCCACCTACGGGGTCCAACTGTAAATCTAAACCATTCTTGAATCCACCTGTACACACAAAACATTTCATTAAAATCTGTCCAGCCGTTTAGGAGGAGTTTAGTCACATACACACGGACAGAAGAATTATATGTATGAAGATAAAAATATACGTAAGAACTACTAGATACTTTTCGAACAATTTTCTTTACTTTTACTACTCAGACATAGTCCTTATCTAAAGAAAACAATTATCACGATGTCTTTATTCACTAAAGGGCTTAACATTTTTTATAAACATTATCCGTTCAGCGATGAATGCATGAATTGAGGCAAGCGGTGTGATGCGCATGCGCAGGAGAGGACAAGTTAACGAATAACATTATTTATAAAGAAATTTTGTAAGCAAGGTGTATTTTAGTTTTTATTTTCTTACGTTTATTCTTTTGTGCATAAAATATATTGTTTAGATCATAAATAACGCAGACGAAGACTGTCACGGGTAACAGTTAAATATTTAATTTGTGAAGAGTCAAATCAAATCAAAAACACTTTATTTAATTTAGGTCCTAAGAAGGCACTTATGAACGTAAAAACTACCACCGGTTCGGAAAATAAATCAGTCATCAAGAAGAACCGGCAAGAAACTCGATCTAGTTTATTTTTTTAACAAATATATATAATATTTAGAATATATTAGGTAAATGTCACAAACGTTTTTAATGGATGCACAGAGTTGAGTTAATTCCAGACATCACCATCGTTCACATATTGATCCACTATATAATAGCCTTTTGACACCAAAACCCGCTTGACATGGCGCTTAAATTCGCAATCCGGCAAATCGATAATATCCTTTGCGACTTTGTTGTAAAATCTAACACTATTTCCCAAAAAACTGTTACTGGTTTTACTAAGTCTAAAACGTGGTACAACCAGTTTGTTACAGTTTCTAGTATTTAGATTATGCCGGTTTTTTACGAAATCTAGCTTTTCAAGGTTCTTACATTAAATTGTCAAGAATGTATTGGGAGGGCAGAGTTAAGATACCGTACTCCTTGAACTTGGTCTTTAAGGATTCGTAAGATATCATATTGTAAATTGCTCGAACTGCCCGTTTTTGTAATAAAAATATGGTGTCTACCTCAACTACTGTCCCCACAACAGAAATCTATACAATTACATTACAAACAAGATATCTGCCGCCTTCCATGTTACCTTCAAATAATTTACTAGCTGCTTATCATTTATATCAAAATTATTGATTAAAAATTATTATCTATGATCAGGAAGTAATGTATTCGCGTAGCAATTGCCTATAATATCTTCCTAATAATTTAAACTATAAATAGAGTGTCGAGATAAATGAAGCCATCAAGTACAAAAAAGGTTTCGAACGTTAATAATAATTACATCTGTTTTGGTTTGACTTCGTACAATATTGACGTCATTGACTATGCATTAAAGTTGCCTTTTCTTGTATTTATATTATTAAGAGTGAGTTAACTATATGATTATCTAGAATTTAAGCATATTTCAAATATGGGTCCAAAACTCTATGTTTAAAACCTTAAGTAAGGAGCTACCAGGAGAAAAGTTTTGCTGCCCTACATTGAGGACGACCCATCTTTCTACTTCCGCTTACTAAAATTTAATCCCCTTTTTACTTAACAACAAGAGAGACAACCGTCTTAGATCGTAACGGGGGGTGGTGGGCGGGGCTTTTTGCCCGAAACTGCGGAACCCGCAGCTCGAGGCGAAGCGGGTCTAGAGGGCGCTGGCGTCGTCTTCGTCACTTTCGCGCCATCGACGTTAACGATCTTTTTGGAAGGCAACGTGCCTTCCGGATCGGACGAGGAGTTTAGGCGCTTATTGCGCGGTTTGCGGTGCGTGACGGTGGTGAATCACTATCATGATCGGACGGGGTTTCTTTTTTACGTAAATCACCTAATGTTGAGTTTATATCAGTTTTGCAGTTTCTCGAGACAATTAGGTATATAAGTACCTATTTTTTAATTGATTTAGAACGAGAAGCAAGTAATTAGTAATCTGTGAGAGTATTGCAATTTTTAACCAGTCATGTTGTTTATAGATATTAGTAGACACCTCTGAATTCGTTTGTGCGTATGTTAATACAGCGCACGCCGATATAGCTCTCAGATGGTAGGATTTTTTTTACTTAATAGACACTTATCTATATACTTGTGGGCCCCGCAGACGTTGCCTCGCCCTGATAATAAAAAAAAACCTTGACAAACTATATACCTAAACCTTCCTCATGATTCATTTTATCTACTGGTGAAAACCGCATGAAAATCCGTCCAGTAATTTTTGGGTATATCGTGAACAGACAGACAGACGTGTCAGAGGACTTTGTTTTTTAATATTCACCAATTTAAGCAAATCCTTACAAATTAAGCCTGTGTAGTATTCTGATACATTATAAGTTGTAATACTGTAGAGTTTTATAAAAAAACGTTAAATAGTTTATATCCATTTATTTAATTATTATTTCCATTTAGTTAATATCTATCTATCCTCACAAACTTTCTTAATATTAGTGGGATTTAAAATAGAACTGACAATTATTTCATCAAATTAAAATCAGTTGTATGCGGGGAACGCATCTGCAACCTTTCGGCTCGACAAATCTTACTACTACTGCGCCACGAAAATAATATAATCTATTCTGTCTCGACTGTATTTACAAAGGCTGGGACGCGCCGTCCATATTGCCAAATCGTAAAAGGCGCTGCGACGTCAAATTGAATGCATTTAAAATTTAACATAATCATACTTTTAGCTCAATAAAGGCGCTAAATTGTATTTCGAACGCCGGCACAGAAGATGCTTGGTGTGTCACTCTTTGAAAGAGGTTAAGTGTGTTTATAGAGTAGGTACATAATCTCCAGAACTATAGATCTGATGTTAAAAATTATAATTAATTATTTTGGAAGCTACGTTTTTCCTGAATAACACAGGCCATATTTTATTGTTTTAGTCTCCATATTGTAACTAACAGAAACGCACTCATGGACGGTTATTGATAAATTATGGTAACGTATATGTCTAACATTTTCAGGTTCGTGAACGAAATTGAATCCATATTTACGGAAGCTATGGTCGTCCAGTTTGTTGTAATGGCATGGGTTATATGCATGACCGTATACAAAATAATCGGGGTAAGATTTTTATAATTGAAAACAGTACATTAGTAATAATGTACATATTAATATTATGTATATTAATATGATATAAAATATATGTATATTGAATATGAACTGGGCATTGCGCGATCCACGGTTCGAGAAATTCAATATTTTTATACAACACAACTTCATTGTAGTTTAATTTGATTTATATTTATTTATTTTTACTTATATAATAAATATATGATATGTAAATAGCTTACAGTAAAATATGCATCAGCATAACAAAATTATTAGATGACGGAGTAGTATATTACGTATGAAAATAGATTTAGTATACTCGTAAATCAGTATAAATAAAAATCAATTGTGTATATGTAAGCCCACCGCTTCCAAAAGGCTGTATCTATCTGGCTAATTCTTTTATTGTTGAGCTTGTAACTGTCCCGACAAGGTTTGTATAAAAGAAAATGTTTTTGCAAATTTTGTTCTGAAAAGTGAAAAATGTGGATTGAAAGGACTCCATATAAAAAGTGCGAACGACGGAATACTGTACGAAGATATTTAAAAATATTGATAGAATTGACAGTTTGACGTTCAGTTCTTCTGTAGCCATTTTATTTAATTACACGGCCGTAGTGTAAAGGTAAGATTTTGTTTCATTTCCTTCGCTAGAACTCTCGTGCGATGCCGAGGCGGGCGGTTAGTTGTAAAGTAAATGTTTAGGATTATTTTTATATTTTAGCACAATAAAGTACTGCACTACATACGATAATAGGCACAGTGCATCCCGAAAACAATGGTGATTATTGATAAAAGTACAAGTATATCGCCAGTCGTCCCTGTCTATACAATGCTTAAACCAGGAACGTGACGAACTAAAAGAGATTTTATTATATATATTTTTTTTTCGAACTGACTATGCTATTGTCCAAGCAAGGTCTTAACAGCTTCACCGGACTACCATAAGAGAATTTTATCATTTTGCTTGAACACTAGATTGTGCGAGACACTGTGGCGTATAAACCTGGTGTTTGGTGTTTTCGATCGAGTCGGGTCTTATCACGCTACCTAATAAAATAAAAAACAGAATAAAATCGACTCCAAAAAACTTTACTCCAGAAAAATGCATCGGAATGTCCTTTATCATAGTTAGGTACCTACCTAATCTTAAACTGCCATAACTTTTTTTTTTTTCGAACTGACTATGCTATTGACCTAGCAAGGTCTTAACAGCTTCACCGGATTTGCCATAACCTTACCAATATCTCAATCACTATACATATCCTATTCGATTCTGAGTAATTTCCTGATGTCTCTTCGAAATCCAAGGCTATACTATACAATAAACTTTCCAATAAAAAAATATTTTTTCATATCGGTTTATAAATGACGCTGCTCTAAGTTAACAAACTTGAAAGAAATACAATCGCATTGAGAACTACTTTTGTAAGTCGGTTAATAACCAATCAAATGCGACTCAGTTCAACTGCTAAACAGCCTATATACTTCTAAGTTTGGCCCTTCTTTAATTAGTTCTTCTTAACTTATTTTCTACAGCTTATATTATTTTTTTAGTTAAGTATATTATCTGTGGAATTCGTATCAATGGTCTTCTTCTTCTTCTTCTTGTTTTGGCTCCGCAGAAGCATTTGCCAGTGTCAATGTTTTGTTTCAATGGACATTGTAAAACATTTTACACAATGTTTTTAATTGACATAAGATTATTAAAACGCAGGAAGTTATTTTAGTTTATATATAAAAAATTTAGGAGTGTATGCATGTATATATTTGTATACATGAAGTGTTGTACATGAAATTGTCATTATTCGCGGAGGATAGGTTCACAATAATTATGCAGCGAATAGAGAAACCATGAATACGGGTTATTTTTGTATAGAAATATAAAGAAAGCTTTCCAATGTTACAAAATAAAATAAAACATATAAAAATATATATTTGTCATTACTTATTTATCATATAAATTATTTAAGTTTAAATAATTTAGTGATTGTTGATTGTCTTTGACCGGGAATTCTGTTCAATACCAGAAGATCGTATATTTATATATCTTCAATCAGACAATTAAATGAATTCTGTTGGAGTTGATTATAAAGACCCGCTCATATACTATCGCGGCTTATATCAATATACCAAAGGGCGACAGGGCGACATTGTTTAAATCGAAAGTTGGGCGGCGGTAGCTTTTGTCAAAAAATATTAAGTTTAGAAACAATAAACTTTGTTTGTTTTAAAACTTATTTAATTGTTACTCATTGTAAAAAAACCATTAGGTGTGCACTGCTAATTTTGAATCCACGATTGACAAATAAGGACATATTATTTAGGGACAGGATTAGACTGTAAAAATAATTACATAATATATATATATGTACTATGATATACGAATATATTTCTTTAATTATTTAGGTCAGGTTTAGGTAAAAGAGCTTTAAGGGCACATAACATTCTAACTGTTATTAAAAATAGAAATTTGAGTATTTTGTTTGTTTGTTACGCTTTCATACCGTAACCACGTAACCGAACATCTTGAAATTTTGCATGCACGTTGTCAGAGCTACTGGTATTTTTATCCAGAAAAAAGTACTATTCCCGAAAGATAGGTCAAATCCACATTAACGCGAAACTATGGGGAAAAGCTAGTCCCTATTAAATTTAGGCGTTTCTATTTGCCTTAGAGGTCATCATTGCGAGAGGACAATAAAAAAATAATATAAAGTATTCCGTAAAAAGTTAAAAATAAACATTTTAAAATTATTTACCTTGGTACCACACGTATGAACAATTGCAATACACGACTACAAAAAAAGGCTTTGATGACTTGAAAGCATTGATGACTTTGTCGCTTCCCGATTTACATTTTCTTGGATTTGAATGCAGATATGATGTAGGGATATAATAAAACAAACAGAAAATGTTGTTTGCAACGGGTTCATTACATTTCTTGTTTTATTTTAAGGTTTACAATAGCTCTAATATATATGTCCACATTAATAACAATACAAGCATATGGTAACGTGACAATGGATTGTACTATTGTCGCATTATATTCTGAAGCCAAGACACAAATACAGATGCTCAGATACGATCTCGAAAATTTATTGAGTCTGGATAACGATGGAGATACGACAAGATTAATGGTAGCATCTTGTGATAATTTTTACGCGGACGTATCTGATCAAGCGAAAGAGCTAAGAAACCGGCTTGTTAATTGTGCGGAACACTTTCAAAAAATAGTATGGTAAGTTAATTTACATTGTGCGAAATAATTCCTAGGATAATTATTATTTATTGCTTCTTTTTTAAAACTTGGCATTGCTCTTGGCAACCAATGTTTGATATGTTAATGCGTTTACATTTACAGTTTCGTGTTGTGTGACATCCAATATAAATGTAAATAATGAACATTTATCCCACTAATTATATTACTATATACTAATTTGACACGTCTAAAAAATATTACGATATCTTCATTTAATATAAAGTTATTAAAGTTTGAAGAAACTGAAATTTTTATAATCACTACATGTTTAATGAGATATTATATGTTTTCTTGTCGTGTAGACGTTGGGCAAGCGGTGTAGTGCTCACGCGCAAGAGAGAAGTAAATTGATAACATTGTTTACAAATGGACTTTGCAAGCAAAGCATATATTTCTATGTTAATTTATCTGTACATGAAATACATTTTTGAGATAGTAAACAACGCGGACAAAGTCAGAATCGTCAGTAAAATAATTTCACACATGACTTTTGCAGTACAAACTAAGCGTAGCTTCTATTACGGTAATGAAACAGCTGGAATTCCTATATCAGGTGAATGTTTAAAGGGTGACACCCTTCTACCGTGTGGTAGTTCATGGACACATTTAACATATAAAATAATAATATCAAAAGAAGTAGGTACTAATAAATAACAAAGAGATCTTTGGTTAACATTTGTTCTAAAACTTTTAAAAGTATGGGAACGATACTTAGAAACGTAAAAAAATCACGCCTTGATTCAATGAACAAAATTAAAGGAGCGGTTTTCAAGGTTAATCATTACTTTTTTTTTTTTTTTTTGCATGGCGTACGGTCAAACAAAGGGCAGCGGGGTGCGCGACGAGGTACGGGACGCGGGTGGGACTGCGCAGCACGGTGTGATTCATTTGTTTTCGTATTTATTACATCAGTTCGTTTTTGCGTAAATCACCTGTTGTTTTAGAATGAAACATATATGTGTACCAAGCGTACATATCTCAACAACTCCTATGTGTATTTTGTATCGGAAAAGATTCTAAACTATTACAGTTCGATACGGGAAAGAAAAGAAAAACCCATCCACTTTATGTGTAAGCGTGTATGCGTGCACGTGTGTGGAGGTGATATGTGTAATGTTGTCGCAGTGATGTATGATTTTGTGTCACTGTATCGCGCGAGCAGCGTACTCAAGGGTTCCACGCCGAGGGAACGGACCTAGGCTTGAGCTGCTGCCGAGGGGGGCCTAGTGTGGTGTGCGGGAGCGAAATTTATCTCCAGACCACGGCGGCGTGATCTGTGGTTACGCGGGCGTGGGCGTGAGCACGCTCTGTTTGGAGATACAGGCTGGTACTGATCGTTCACTGCCGTTATTTCATCGGGAGGGTCGGTAAAAATATGTCGCGGACGTCTTTTACAACGCGCAGCGTTTGGTACGGGTTCGTATTTTGCGGCGGATACCACTAACGGACTGGGATGATTCGCGGCTTTTTCAAAATAACTAATCGTGAGTGATTTTACGTACGCTCAGATAGAAGGCATCTCTAGGTCCCTATGTAGATCAACTCTCCGGATGTACCACGGGGCACCGGTCACTGCACGGGGCACCAGTCACTTTAATCATTACGTATCTGCTTATCGTGGGAATACCGCTCGGTCGAACAAAAGGAAGCGAGGCGCGAGCCGAGGTGCGGGACGCCGCACGGTGTGATTCATTCACTTCCGTATTTGTTACACCAAGTTTCTTTTTTACGTAAATGACCTGATGTTGAGTGTATATCAGTTTTGCAGTTTCTCGAGATAATTAGGTATATAAATACCTATTTTTTAATTGATTTAGAACGAGAAGGAAGTAATCAGTAATCTGTGAGAGTATTGCAATTCTTTAACCAGTCATGCTGTTTATAGATTTTAGTAGCCACCTTCAAATTCGTTTGTGCGTATGTTAATACAGCGCACGCCGATATAGTTCTCAGATGGTAGGAGTTTTTTTTTACTTTATTGACACTTATCTATATACTTGTGGGCCCGCAGACGTTGTCTCGCCCTGATAATAAAAAAACTTGACAAATTATATACCTAAACCTTCCTCGTGATTCATTTTATCTACTGGTGAAAACCGCATGAAAATCCGTGCAGTCCTTTTTGACTTTATCGTGAACAGACAGACAGACAGACGTGGCAGAGGACGTTGTTTTATAATATATAGTGATATTCACCAATTTAATCAAATCCTTACAAATTAAGCCTGTGTAGTATGCTGATACATTATAAGCTGTAATACTGTAGAGTTTCATAAAAAAATCGTTCAATAGTTTTTGCATGAAAGCGTAACAAATATCCATCTATCCTCACAAACTTTCTTATAATATTAGTGGGATTTAACATAGAACTGACAATTATTTCATCAAATAAAAATCAGTCGCATGCGAAGATCGCATCCACAACCTTTCGGCTCCATAAGCCATACTACTACTGCGCCATGAAAACAATATAATCTATTCTGTCTGGACCGTATTTACAAAGTCTGGGACGCGCCTTCAATATTGCCAAATCGTAAAAGGCGCTGCGACGTCAAATTTAACGCATTTAAAATTTAACATAATCGTACTTTTAGCTGAATAAAGGCGCTGACTTGTATTTCGAACGCCGGCACAGAAGATGCTTGGCGCGTCATTCTTTGAAAGAGGTTAAGTTTCTTTATAGAGTACATAGTCTCCAGAATTATAGATCTGATGTTAAAAATTATTTTCCTTATTGGAAGCTCCGTTTTTCCTGAATAACACAGACCATATTTTATTGTTATTAGTCTCCATATTGTAACTAACAGAAACGCACTCATGGACGGTTATTGATAAATTATGGTAACGTATATGTCTAACATTTTCAGGTTCGTGAACGAAATTGAATCCATATTTACGGAAGCTATGGTCGTCCAGTTTGTTGTAATGGCATGGGTTATATGCATGACCGTATACAAAATAATCGGGGTAAGATTTTTATAATTGAAAACAGTACATTAGTAATAATGTACATATTAATATTATGTATATTAATATGATATAAAATATATGTATATTGAATATGAACTGGGCATTGCGCGATCCACGGTTCGAGAAATTCAATATTTTTATACAACACAACTTCATTGTAGTTTAATTTGATTTTTATTTATTTATTTTTACTTATATAATAAATATATGATATGTAAATAGCTTACAGTAAAATATGCATCAGCATAACAAAATTATTAGATGACGGAGTAGTATATTACGTATGAAAATAGATTTAGTATACTCGTAAATCAGTATAAATAAAAATCAATTGTGTATATGTAAGCCCACCGCTTCCAAAAGGCTGTATCTATCTGGCTAATTCTTTTATTGTTGAGCTTGTAATTGTCCCGACAAGGTTTGTATAAAAGATAATATTTTGCAAATTTGTTCTGAAAAGTGAAAAATGTGGATTGAAAAGACTCCATATAAAAAGTAAGAAAAACGGAATAATGTACGGAGATCTTTAAAAATATTGACAGAATTGACAGATCGACGTTTAGTTCTTCTGTAGCCATTTTATTTCATTACACGGCCGTAGTGTAAAAGTAAGATTTTGTTTCATTTCCTTCGCTACAACTCTCGTGCTATGCCGAGGCGGGCGATTAGTTGTAAAATAAATGTTTAGGATTATTTTTATATTTTAGCACGATAAAGTACTGCACTACATACGATAATATGCACAGTGAATCCCAAAAATAATGGTGATTATTGATAAAAGTACAAGTATATCGCCAGTCTTCCCTGTCTGTACACTGCTAAACCAGGAACGCGACGAACTAAAAGAGAATTTTACCATTTTGCTTGAACACTACATTGTGCCAGACACTGTGGCGTGTAAACCTGGTGTTCCTGGTGAACCTGGTTCAATCAAGTTGGGTCTTATCATTCTACCTAATAAAATAAAAATAAAAAACAGAATAAAATCGACTCCAAAAAACTTTACTCCAGAAAAATGCACCGGAACGTCCTTTATTATAGTTAGGTACCTACCTAATCTTAAACTGCCATAACCTTACCAATATATATATCCTATTCGATTCTGAGTAGTTTCCTGATGTCTCTTCGAAATCCAAGGTTCAATACTATATAATACTAATATACAATAAACTTTCCAATAAAAAAAAATCATGTCGGTTTATAAATGACGCTGCTCTGAGTTAACAAACTTGAAAGAAATACAATCGAATTAAGAACTACTTTTTTAAGTCTGTTAAAAACCAATCAAAGGCGACTCCAGAGTTCAACTGCTAAACAGCCTATATACTTCTAAGTTTGGCCCTTCTTTAATTAGTTCTTCTTAACTTATTTTCTACAGCTTATATTATTTTTTTAGTTAAGTATATTATCTGTGGAATTTGTATCAATGGTCATGTATCTGATATGTATGCTGGCACAACTCTTCATTTATTGTTACTTCGGATCGCAGCTTAAATTTCAGGTAGCTACAGACTAGTATTTACGTCTAATAGCTGCCTTTACACGACATACTTTTTCACGCACGATTGAAGCTTGCAGGATTCAACACGAGAAAGCGTGTACGCTAATTATTAGTTTATTTATTGTATATCTTTACACGTACAATATTTCCTGCGTGAAAGCGTATCGTGTAAAGGCAGCTAAGTAGAACAAATTCTGTAACCAAAACTCTATCCGTATTTAAATCTGGATATATGTATATATCCGTACTAAATATTATAGATGCGAATGTCAGTTTGTTTATTTTTTATTTATTTATTTACACACACGCCAAACGTACAGAGAAGGGAATGGGGTACTCTTTCATCCAGACAAAATATGCTATTCCCGAGTAATAAGTCTAACCTACATTCACGTGAGCGAAACCGCGAGCAAAATTAATATTGTAATGAATGTAGGTTCTATTTAAGTCTGGGTATAGTATAAATGTATATAAATACGTTTATGTCTATAATGGCTATAATAGCGTAAAATTGTTGTTCAGTGATCAAACAAGAAGGAATGAATACAAATTGATAAAATGAATGAAGCAATAAATGCTAATACTTTATTGATCTTTTGGTACCAAAATGCTTAGTGCTAGGTCAAATAGTGTGAAAATTTTCAGTAAGTTTTTTTTTATATGTCATAGGAGGCAAACGCACAAATTGGTGATGTGTGTGGGTGACAGATGGATGAACGAATTGATGTTAAGTGATCACCACCGTCCTTAGACACTTGCGACATGAGGAGAGTCGCAAGTTTTTGGTTTACTGGTTTTTATAAAATATAAATACAAAAATGCTTAGTGCGAAGTCAAATAGTGTGAAACTTTCAGTAAGTATAGAAATGTACTCGTATAATAATCATGTTTTGTTTTTATTGATCCACGTCCATACAGAGTGAATGTATAAATCAGTCGATATACTTCAGCGAGTGGCTGACCCTGTCTCCTCGATTCCGTCGACTTCTCCTCGGGATAATGCAAAACTGTTCCCGTCCTCTAGCGCCCAAAACAGCATACGTGATTCCAATGTCTTTGGATACATATATTTCGGTAACTGAAATTTTCCAATCTTTTATCACGCACTTAAGAAAATGTTAACTTCGTTATGTAGTGGTTGAAATGAGCCGAGAATTGTGGATCCTTGTACAGAGAGATAGATTTTACAGTTTGCTAGAGGCTTCTATATTCTCCTGGTATTGTGGGTCTTATTTTTTGTGGCAATTTAACACTGGATCACTTAATATTATACGAATAAACATTATATAATAGAAATCAAATAAAACCATGGGGGCATTTTTTTTGTCTAGGTATAGGACTCCGCAAAGGAGCCACTTGTGTTTAGCGACCGATATTCAACATCGTTTGGGGTGTAAGGGGTGTCGAGTTACATCTAAGATTGGAGACACTCAAGCCAACCTCACCTGCGCGTGGTGCACCCTGCTCAATAACGAACGAGGCAATGATGAAAGCGAGGTGGTAGGGTTCTACAGCCTGACTGGGTCGCAACCACCATGTATATGGCGAAAAAGCCCGTCATAGTGATTTGCTTCTGCGGGTCGCGTTTCGGAATCAGCCTGTGCTTTTCGCAGGCCGGCATGACAGCGGTGACTGGCGATTGATAGTGTGTCACTCTGTGGTCGCCATTATTTTTGGATTGTATTGTGCTTACCATCAGGCGCAGTGCAGTCTTTTCGCCGTGCAACAATAAAGAAAAATCTTTTCGTGGAAAAGAGTCTAAAGAGGTTAATTAAAATATTTTGAAAACTACGCATGTGAGAAACAAGCCCCAAGTTGTGTCCTTATCAGCATAGTGATTCTGGTACCGTCGACCGATATTCTGTTTCCTCTAGGTTATCTAGTAGTCTTGAACAAAACAAACTGAGGCACTAATTCGAGTGTTTGTTTAACTTAAATGACATGTGTAGTAATTAATTAATCACAGTGTTGTCATCGTTAAAAGAAACGGAATAAATTTGAGTATTTTATATTGTTTGGTGATCATTCGAAGAAAGGAACGAAACCTCATTGAGGAAATATATTTAACTCTACAGAGAAAGAATTAATTAATTGCTGTCGAATATAAAAATTATGTTCATGTCGAATTTATATTTATAAGCTTAAGCAATTACTGAGTTATGTATTTTTTTCAGGTTTTGAAATTTTCATATACCTTATTTACGCTCATTAACAAAAAATAGTGAGTTTATATAAAGAAAAATAGAAGAAATATATTGCCTAAATAAAGTTTCTTGGAATAAAATGTTTTTTGCTTACATTTCCTCACTTCGTTCGACTATTCCCTAGTATCTGTCATCAGTTACTGATAATGTGGTAATAACTGTCTTTAATGTTTACTTTCCGCAAAAATACGGCGTAACATCGGTCGTTTGAGCTTACTATCAGGAGGTCGATCGTACACTTGAACACTGAGTAAATGCATCTATTTATCTAAAGAACGTAATTGTTCACTAATTTGGTAAAACTGTTAGCATCATTGTTGTAAGATATGAAGAAAGAAAGAAAGAAGAAACAAATATTTTATTCATAAAGCACAACATAAAATACAAGTATACAAGAATGGACAAAAATATGCATATCTGTGCATTATGAAATGATGTCCAGCTCAGCATATGCTAGCGTTATGAGAAACACTGATTTTCAGCTGGAACCCAATGCAATTCACGGTGCGTAAAAAACTAATTAAAATATGAATTAAAATTATATAATATAATATATTTATAGGGAAAGTAAGTAATGTACAAAAAATTATACGGTACATAAAGAGATAATAGTATATATAGGGGAAATTAATTAAATAAAAAAGTAGGATACATAAAACAACATACAAGAGATGCAATTGCAGGCGTGTCTAAAATATATATGCAACTCAAATTGGATGCAAAACCTTTAGTTTACAAGCATTGCGATAGTAATAAAAACTTTTTATAATTAATTTTAAATGTAAGTAATGCGTTGAGATTGCGTATTGGAGGGGGTAGGTCGTTCCAGTATTTGGTAGCAGCGAACTTAAAACTGCCTCGAATTGAGGTGGTAACATGGTGATGAGTACATAACATATACTTAGAAGCTCTAGTTCTGTAACTATTCAGATCTCTTGCCAAACTAGTTTTCCATAAAGATATTCAGGCTTCCCGGTTTTTATCACACCGAAGAATTTCGTATATATAGTTATTGTCACAATTGTTAAGCTCTGACCCTGTGTATTGTCCAATAAATAATTTGCAATTCACGAAGTGTTAAAGCATTAGTTCCGTGTCGGTGTCTGTGCTACGTTCACATAAAAAAACATGTATAAAGCAAGGTTAGAATAACAGTTGACATAACATCCTTTCAACTGTAGTACTATTTTGATGGTTTCATAAAAAGCGTAGGTGGTAAATATTTCAAACGTTTCAGACATTTTCTCGAATTGATACATTCCTTTTGTCGGAATTCGTAAAGAAATAAACATTCAGGCCGTCTATAAATACACTTTATCTTCTATCATTTATTCGTAGCGTTTGAAAGCGTGTAAAATAATTATTTAAAGCACTATATTTTTGAGCGGATTCCGCCTAAAGCTTCGTCCGAAAGGTGCGGGTGGCGCGGCGTGACTCACGCGGAGTCCGCCAGACAATTCAGGAGCCCGAAACCCGCCTCTTCAGTGCTCCGGACGACGTAAGTGCCGAAAG
Organism: Antheraea pernyi; assembly: GCA_015888305.1. Classification (NCBI taxonomy): domain Eukaryota; kingdom Metazoa; phylum Arthropoda; class Insecta; order Lepidoptera; family Saturniidae; genus Antheraea; species Antheraea pernyi. The sequence continues at coordinate 51,739 of MU160060.1, read as the reverse complement.
TCGTGTAAAAAGTTGTATCCGGCTCGGATAGTGCGCGTGGAATTTCGTTTATAAATACGCGAGTACGTCGCGCGGCTGTAGCGTGTTCCGGGCGAGGTGAGGGTGCGCCCGACACCGAGCAGGGCTGCGGCCGAGGTGGAGGACCGGCCGGCTGAAATGCGCGCCCGCCGATGATATTCACGGGCGGGGGGGCGCGCCGGCGCACATCGCCCGCGCCACGTACGCGCGTTACTTCGCGCCCGCCCGCCCAGCGACTCCAAGCCGACTGTGTGAGTGCTCACCGACGCGACGCTCGCAGAACAAACTGCACAATTAACACTATCTGTGCATAGAGCAATGAACGCTTAATTACTTTTTACTCCATCGTAAATGTCATGATGGTCGTAAAGTAGAAAGTAGGTGTAAATTATGATTTCCACGGTGATTAAAATGATAGAACTATGAAAGCGCGCTCGAGGAGATTAATCTTAAAATTCTAACTGTTTTGTGTAGCAAATCACAACCGGGCCTGTCGAATGAAGTTACAAGTTAGATGTATTTTAAAATCGCTTACATTGTAATTTGCCAATATTACAAATTATCGACAAATTAGTTATATGATAATAGATAGCTAGTTAGTTGATAGTCAAAATACTATACCTGCATTTTGTAAAGGACCGGCATGATCTAAATACTAGAAAATGTAACAAACTAGTCACCCCATGTTTCAGACTTAGCAAAACCAGTAATAGTTTTTTAGGTAATAGTGTTAGGTTTTACAATAAAGTCCCAAAACATATTACCGATTTGCCGGACTGTTAATTTAAGCGCCATGTCAAGCAGGTTTTAGTGTCAAAAGGCTATTTATTATAGGGTGGATCAATATGTGAACTATGGTGATGTCTGGAATTGACTCCTCTCTGTGCATCCATTGAAAACGGTACTGTAACGGATAATGTATTCGAAATATATATATGTTAAAAAGAAGTACCTGTCAAGCAGGTTTTAGTGTCGAAAGGTTATTTATTATAGGGTGGATCAATATGTGAACGATGGTGATGTCTGGAATTGACTCCTCTCTGTGCATCCATTGAAAACGTTACTGTAACGGATAATGTATTCGAAATATATATGTTAAAAAGAAGTACTCGGTCGAGTTTCTTGCCTGTTCTTCTCGATGACTAGGGTTGTTTTCCGAACCGGTGGTAGTTTTGACGTTCATAACTAAACTAAGCTGAATAAGGTATTTTTGATTTGATTTACTATAAATTAATATTTGTATAAATTATAGGCTATTTGGACACAAACTATTGAGGAATAAACATATTTTTTATATAATACATAATATTAAGCGAGCAATTTCTGCGACTTTAACGACTCTAAGCGATCGAAATATGTCGGAATTCGACTCTCAGATACATCTTTTATAAACTATGGGTATGACTAAAATGATCAAACGCAGATAGTGGAAAACAACGGAAGGGGTTTCATTAATAGATCGACTTGAGGGTAACGACCGGCTTGTTGTTACCTGTTTATCTAGTTCAGAACTAGATAAGAGCCCAATGGCTGCGAATCGTATCAATGGTCATGTATCTGATATGTATGCTGGCACAACTCTTCATTTATTGTTACTTCGGATCGCAGCTTAAATTTCAGGTAGCTACAGACTAGTATTTACGTCTAATAGCAGTCCTTACACGACATACTCTTTCACGCACGATTGGAGCTTGCAGGATGCAACACGAGAAAGCGTGTACGCTAATTATTAGTTTATTTATTGTCTATTTACGCGTGCAATATTTCCTGCGTGAAAGCGTATCGTGTAAAGGCAGCTAAGTAGAACAAATTGGGTAAATAAAACTATCCGTATTTAGATCTGGATATATGTATATATCCTTACTAAATACTATAGATGCGAATGTTAGTTTATTTGTTTGTTACGCTTACACGATAAGGCTAAGTAGTTAAGACTACTTTACATATTACTATGAGATTATGCATACACGCCAGACGTACAGAGAAAAGGGCATGGGGTAATGTGCACCGAGAGATGGTATGCATATTAAATGTACAAGAGTGCGTACCTAGTATTGAAAACAATTAATAACTTAACTCAAATCGAGCATCTAGCGTGACAAAATATGCTATTCCCGAGTAATAGGTCTAACCTACATTCACGTGAGCGAAACCGCGAGCAAAATTAGTATTGTAATGAATGTAGGTTCTAAGTCTGGGTGTACTATAAATTTATATAAATACATTTGCGCCTATAATAGCGTAAAATTGTTGTTCAGTGAACAAACAAGAACAAATGAATACAAATTAATAAAATGAAGATGCAATAAATGCTAATACTTTATTGGTCTTTTGGTTTACTGGTTTTTATAAAATATAAATACAAAAATGCTTAGTGCGAAGTCAAATAGTGTGAAACTTTCAGAGAACTCCAAAAATTAATGGGTCATTTTAACCGCTTTATTTCTTTTAAAATTTAGCAGATTGCCAAATATCAGTTATTGACATACACCTGCCAAAGTGGTATAACTACGGTTGTCGTATTTTGGTACCAGCAGATGCATATACCGTGTTTGTAGGGTTGTAGGAAATATGTACATGGCTGGATGAATACCGAAATGCATATAGTGATAGAGTTGACTAAATCAATACCGCCGTGCATATAGCTGGTTGGGCTCTACGTGGTGATAAATAATGCACTTGGTTACTTTAGATATTGTTTATTCGATTTGACCCAATAATGATCCGGACAAGACAGAGTTACGTAAACGACTAACATCGTAGCGGGCAGCCGGACCGCGCTACTAAATGTGCGGCTTCAGCGCTACGCATATAGTGATAGAGTTGACTAAATCAATACCGTCAAGCATATGACGATAGAGTTAACTAAATCAAAGCGCCATGCATATAGTGATAGAGTTGACTAAATCAATAACGTTAAGCATATGGCGATAGAGTTGACTAAATCAATAATGTCAAGCATATGACGATAGAGTTGACTAAATCAAAGCGCCATGCATATAGTGATAGAGTTGACTAAATCAATACCGCCGTGCATATAGCCGGTTGGGCTCTACGTGGTGATAAATAATGCACTTGGTTACTTTAGATATTGTTTATTCGATTTGACCCAATAATGATCCGGACAAGACAGAGTTACGTAAACGACTAACGTCGTAGCGGGCAGCCGGATCGCGCTACTAAATGTGCGGCTTAAGCGCTACGCATATAGTGATAGAGTTGACTAAATCAATACCGTCATGCATATACTAATAGAGTTGACTAAATCAATACTGTCAAGCAAATGACGATAGAGTTGACTAAATTAAAGCGCCATGTATATAGTGATAGAGTTGACTAAATCAATACCGTCACGCATGTGGCGATAGAGTTGACTAAATCAATAGCGCCATGTATATAATGATAAAGTTGACTCCCAAGAGGATCGCAGGCAAGTTAGCGAAAATTGAATATGGATTTCTTAAGTTAATTTTTCAACGAAAAAGCAATTAATTCAATTTTAGGAATTACAAAGATGTGGTACACGAATGCGTTAATGCGTTATCTTTTGAAGTTTAAGTATTATTTGATAAACATACTGAATTACTGCTCGGTATGTTATGATATTCTCGCATATAGTACGTCGATGGCTCACATCGACAACTGCTTGCTTGAATGCCCGCCTGAAATGAAAATATTTTATTTTACGTTATGACGCACAATAAGCGCTCTCGGTTGAATTTCATGTTCTTGCGCACGTTAAACTATAAAATGTTAAAACTGAACCGATTGTGAACGATAGTTTTATGTTAAACTGACGCACACCTGCGACTTCGTCTGCGTTGTTTATTATATTAACATTATATTTTACATAATCATGAAGAAACAGGAAAGTAAAAATATACTTGTAAAATTTCTTTGTAAATAACGTTATCCGTTTATTTCTTCTCTTCTGCGTATCACCATACCGGTTGCTCCACTTCTCCACGGTAAGAAAACGAACATCGCGAAAGGCTGTGTTTATAAAAATCGTAGTTTCTTAAAACTTTAATATCTTTATATCAAATTAAGATATCATTATATACTTTCTCCAGACAAGGACCAAGCGTCTAAAAAGTACCTAAAAGTAAAAAACAATCGAAACGTACTTATTTGTTTTCGTGTGTTGCGCGCATAGCGGCAGACCTCTATTAACTTATTTATATACTTACTACTTGGTGCTTGAGACTTCGTTCTCATGCGTATGCTTTTATTGTTTTATATAAATCATAATTAATCCATATATAAGCCCATAGGCTGTCTTCAATCCTCAATTGTAAGGTTGTTATTGCCGTCTATTTCTTTTTAACGTAAACGCTATAATAAATACAATGGAAATAAAAAAACGGTAACCGGAACATCACACTGGCTCTTTCCGAGACGCAACAACCTGAAAGTAAGGCACTGTGAATCGGTTACAGATCTTTACTACCTTCTTGGTTATTCCCGAAACGCAACAAACCTAAATGTATAGCGGGTGTTATAGCCAACGTATTGAGATCGCATTCCAGTCTGATATAATTGTTGTTAACCACCAGTTACTTCTATAACCATTTTACCCATATTAATATGTATAAAGTTATAACATTACTGATTAACCTCTGTGAAACAAATGTAATGATATATCTAGATAATACTATGATAGGAACCATATGTGGCAGTAAAAATAAACGGTGTTCAGCAATTTCGACGATTCGTCTTGACAATTAACAGACACTTTCATTTTACTTTTCTGTGTATAGGTTTATATATTTAGTAACTGATTCTCGTCTGTTTCTTGCATTAAAACATAGGAAAAGGATAGTTAAACTCAAAAAAACTATACCTACAACCATATAAGAAAAATTTCTCATTGAATGTTCATATTCTTATGCCTCTACGTTCAGTAGTTTTCACGTGATTGAGCCTCAAAGGAACTGTGTTTTCGTTATAAAAGTACATATAATTATATCTATATGTATATAGATTAACCTTATTCTACACATCATACTATCAGTACCACTAATTTGGGTATTAACTTTTCGAAGTCTTGTATTGAAATTGTATGATATTAACAAATCACAAAAGCTGCCAATTTTCCATCAGAGAACTAGTCATTACAAACGTTTAATTCTAATAATACATAATAATTTAATATGTTTCTCTTCTAACATATTTTTATGACTGTGCAGCAATCTCTTGTTAATTAATTTTTTTTTATTGTAGCACGGCATATTAACCGCTATATGCCTGTGGTAAGCACAGTACAGTCCAAAAAAAATGGCGACCACCGAGCGACACACTATCCATCGCCGGTCGCCACTTTCATGCCGGCCTGCGAATAGCTGGATACAGGCTGATCCCGAAACGCGACACGCAGAAGCAAATCACTACGACGGGCTTTTTCGCCATATACATGGTGGTTGCGACCCAGTCAGACTGTAATACCCTACCACACAGTTTTTGCGATTGCCTCGTTCGTTGATCAGCAGTATTGTATTTTGTGGTACTCTTGCGTTTCAAAAACAATTTCATTACACTCTTAAACTTTGATACATTAAAATTGGCGCCAATAGTAGACTTTTTATATTCAATAAGACTAATTGTTATTATACTGAAGACTTATAAGGAAGACGTATTGGCGTAATCAGTACTGACGGGACTGGTTAATTTATTATTTCACTAAGTGCTAAATCGATTGGCATCAATATAAATTTATCAATTGTAGTTAGATAGATAGTATGTTTACATGAAAGTACAGTTTAGCTCAATGTTAAAATTAATATTGATGAGGTTCATTTGTATCTAACTAACTGATACATTTTTGTCTATTTCAGAAAGAATCTTTACTAAGTTCTAGTTCAGTACATGCGTATATCATTTGAATAAAGATGTACATAAACAACTTTTTCTGTTAACATGCAATAACAGAATTTGGAAAACTCAAGAGATTGTTTCATTTACAAGAAGATTAAAATACGGTCTACAGAGATCTCAATCATTTTATATTTACGAGTATAGGTTTTAGCGTTTTGGCCATAATCTCACCCAATGTTAAATGAATATATGGTCACACCGATAGGTGCTTGGTGACAGTCTGTCAACTAGAGGGTGGTGGCTACGTAACGTGCTCTATGAAAGAAGTCCACCACCATGCTATGGTTTTGATATGTTTTCCATCAATGAAAGCATCACTGCGCCATCATCGCTTTTTCACACTGTTTGACAAAACATCATGGAAATTGATTTATAGTGTTTTAGTGGAGGTTTTTATGCTATCTACTAGATGGCACTGCAATATATCTACTTTTATAGTTTTCTACTTATCGCTCTATAAAATTAGTGATAATAATAGTAAAAAATAATTAAAAATACTAATGAATCCGCGATCTCAGCTAGACTACAAACTATTATAAAGAAAAATTATTGAATTTTTTGTTTGTAATGGGTAAACTCCAAAAATACTTAACCGATTTTAAAAATTCTTTCACTTAATATATTTTACTGTATTTTATTTTCAAAATCCAAATTAACGTGAGCAAAACCATGAGTAAAAGCTTGTTATACTATGGACTTAAAACATCCTAAACTCCGCAGTTTACATCTCTCGTGTAAATAACGGGTGATTTAATATATCAATAACGTTTTTTTTTACACTTTCAGTGCTATATTTAGGTACTGATATTTTTATCGATTTAAGAAAACCGCCATACAGTTTTAAAAACATCATTTAATAAAAAATCTATACAATGAGAACTGGCCTGTTAAATCAGATGAGGTTGGCCCGCCCAAAGAATCGTGATATTGACAGTCAATATAAAAGGAGGTGACTGCCAACTCCCAGAGTAGGGTCCTACCTATGTTTTTATTTGGGGGATTGATTTATTTGGTAAATAAATATTTTATAATGAAAATTACTATAAATTTCGAAAACACTTTGGATTTCGTAAGAGCGAGTTAAATCTTAAAATCTATGTATACGGAACCGATGTAGTAATTATAAGAGTAAGCACCTGGAAAATGGCGAAAGTTTGCATTACAAAATTATGCATTGTCTTGAATTCAGAAATTAAATGCGGATATAAATAAATTATATTTTTTCCCTAATCTATAGTTTTGATACCATACCACGTATTCTAATGAACATTTTTATATGTATGACAAACAAAATGTAAGTATTTTTGATCGATGTGGATAAAATTGGGCCGAGTTCGAGCATTATATGTAATCGACGATTGCCACTGAAGATTGAAGGAAAATTTATAAACTCATAATAAAACCTGTTGTGTGAAACCAAAACAAACGGTTGAATGAATATTACATGTATGTATCATTGTATGCATTTTGTACATTGATAATATATAAAAAATGTTGTTTTGAGTGTTAAAATACAATTTATATATTGTCTTAAAGGTATTCCTTTAAATAATTATCTGTGTGAAAATTATATATTAAAGTTGTCTTACAGGAATATTTTATCTCATTCGTCGCAAGCAAGTTACTTTTCTAAATGATAGGAAAATTTAAAACTACGCTGCGTTTTTAACAAATCAATCAGGCATTTTGTAAGTTCTAAAAAAATCCGCGTTGTGCAAATATTAGAAAAAGTATAAAATAGCACCAAAGGCAACAATTTAAAAGTAACAGTTTAACATTGTAGTGAAATTCCACGAAGATTCAAGGAGTAGTGAAAACCAGGCAATTAGATATATGAACATATTAAATATAAGAGTGTAGGAAGACTGAAGAAATTATCAATATATTTTATGAAGAACGATATGCGTATGGAATATTTAAATACCAAGATGACAGCTAATAGAAGAGAATAGAAAAGTAAAACATACCAACCCTTGTTAGGTGGGATAAGGGTCAGGAAACGATGAGCGTATTTACTATTTATTTTTCTCTTTACTTTTGGTTTGCCAATGTACCTAATCAAATTAAGCGATCATACATGTTGTTCTGTGCTGAAATAAAACATATATATTAGGCAAACTTATATATAACATGCCTGATATAATTCTAAAGCGATATTTTCTCAAACAGTGTAAGCGATAGTGTTTTTTTACCCATTATCCAAACATTGATAGCTGAATGAAGTGACGCACGTACAGATTACAGAACATAACAACGGTACCATCAAGTGTTCGCGTGCAATTGGGTTCCATCTATTAATACATCGTGCATTACAGTGCGTATTGAGTATAGTACCAACCAACCTTGGAGCTGCGGATTACTTATTTCATTACCACGATTTAAGTAAAAAAAAAAAAAACAAATCAGTGGTTAAACTTGGCAATAAGTTCGCCATTAATAGCCTCCTCATTAATACATACTAGAATTATATATTTACGTTTTCGTGTTGTAAAAACAACGGTAGCATACTCGATGTAGCATCGAACAAAATGATTTGATCTCCAATATAACATAGAGTTTTTGGTAAAAGAATTACAGACTACAACACACAAATGTTTCTGTTTGTAATCATTGGATTATATGTCACCCACAGGTTGAAACTCTTTTGCGTAGCAATTAATGTCCCGATTTTTGAGAGCTGCAGTCACAGCATAGTAGTACAAGTCACAGGTACAATTTTCAATTTTACGATATGGTGAGCTTGCGGGAAAACGCAAGCCTGAAACAGAAATAACACAATACAAAAGCTTTGCTTTCTGACATTGAGTATACAAGTTAATCCGTTCGCCGCCGCTGCCATTACTTTACTTCGACTACAGCGTAAGAGTCCCTTTGTTCAATTCAATTCGGAACCACTGCCAAGACTGACAAATGACAAATCTCGGTCCAACAGTATAACTTCGTTCTTTCGTAGTCCGGTGAAGCTGTTAAGACCTTGCTAGATCGTAGTCAGTTCGAGAAATAAAAAAAAAATCGTTCTTTTATTGCCAGTACCTAAGTAGGAAATGTATTTCATTAATACCTTAATCATTATATTAGCCTCTGCACGCGGCTTCGTTCGCGTGGAATAGTTACTTTGGGTTAACGCTAACACGCAGCGGAAGCTCTCAAGAGGAAAAAATCCCCGATTTTGTAACATTCTTCATTGGAGCTCCGCTCCTATTGATCTTAACGTGATGATATATAGCCTATAATCTTCCTCGACAAATGAGTTATATAACACTGAAAGAATTTTTCAAATTGGACTAATAGTTCCAGAGATTACTCCCTACAACGTCACAAATAGATTACAAAACAAAGTACTCTGCCACATCTGTCTGTCTGTATGTTCGCGTTAAACTCAAAAACTACACAGTGGATTTTTATGCTCTCTTCATTAATAGATAGAGTGATTCATAAGGAAGGTTTAGGTATATAATTTGTAAAGATATTTTTTAATTTGGTTGAAATATAACGATAATTGTTGGAAGTGTCGGAAAAAGTCAAGCCACCTGGGAACTTTCATGGAAAACGCTGCCTAATTCTTTTGAGATATAACAAAACAATGAATATACTAAACAACGCAAACAAAATAGCGGGAATCAGCTAGTATGATATATATTCCGTACTTTTACATCCACGCAAGCACTGATAACATATGATACAAAATAATACTTACACAGATTTCAATAATTATAAATTCAGTCCCTTATTCACCTTTTCGAATATTGATTGCGTTTTAATATAAATTGGTTGGTTCATGAGCTCTTTTTAGAAGAGCAGTGTATCTATCACATGACAGTCTAAAGTGCATTATGAGTAAGGAATCGCTCTAAATCCTTATATTAAACTAACAACTTCAGTTTCAGCAACTTGCAGGGCTTTAACACAATTTAGTTTATCAGTACATAGATTTTAGAATTTTTACATAATATCAACTTTGTGTATGTAATCATGTTATTATTTGTACATCTATATTGGTAGCTGTCTTTTCTTTCTTTATTTATAGTTTTTATAAGTGAAAATTTGTAATTAGCCTTTGTATGTTATTTATTTGTTATTTCATTAGTGTTAGCTGTAAGTTTTCATAAATAAATAAAATAAAAATAAATAAAAATAGTCTTACTACTTGTTAAAATAGTCTTACTACTATTTTAAGGTTAAACGAGCCCATCAGACTTCGTAGCTATATAATAATAATCATACATACAGTGGTACAACAAAATAATCCCAAGGAGAGTTGATGTCAGGCAGGCGGCCGATCGTAAAAATTAAGCCAAATCATATACCACAACATGAGAAACAATGTTGTACCGACCCTACTTATGTGGGATAAGGGTAAGAAGAAGAAGAAGTCTTACTACTTGTGTAGCTCGTACTGTTATTTTATTACTTTATAAGCTTATATCATTTTGTATAATTATCTAACATGTCTTGAGTGTTTACCTTAGCTATTAATTATAATTGTATTCCGGTTTCATATTTAACGTTCAGCAATCAGCCACCTGTTTATTATCATCCATCAACATTCTTTTTTATATTATTTTTTATATTATTGCTAGTTTTAAATTTACTTTTTATTTTTTGATTAAGTTTCCTTTAATATATTCAAATTTCTTTGTATGGTGAACATTTTCATCAAAATTATCGCTTAGTGAGAGGACGCGCAATTGGATTAAAATTTTTTCATAATGACAGGACGCGTAATTGGATCAAATTTTTTTTTATGTATGGACGTGATTTTGTATAATATACGTTCTCTCCTAGTTGCATATCTTAAATTATATATGTTGTATTGCCGTGTGATGTATTATAAATAGAAAATTTAATTTTTCTTTCTAATTATATCTGTCCTATATGACATCAAATTTGGTTTCATTGTTACTAGCTTATATATTCCTGACTACAATGGTAGACTAAAATATTTTAACATCACTAGCTTAAAAATGAGACGAAATGTATCTTACTTATTAATCCTACACAAAATTATACACGATTCCATGGATGCATTTCTTATCAACCACTTCTACCTGAGACCTAATTGCCAAACATTGCGTAATCCAGATACCTTTGCCATTCCAACTGCGACCATTAACACCGTATATAACAGTCCTTTAATACGTATGGCTAGATAGTATAATGACGTATTTCGAACAAATAACAACATCCACATATTTTTTGATGCATTTGGATCATTCAAGCGGCACTTGCTTAAAAACATAACTTGATGGTGTACCTGTAAAACATTTGTCTAATCTATATAGTTCCTAATTAGAATTAGTTTTTATTTTTTGTCATCTATTAATGTCATGCATACCTGTGATTGAAATTATTACACTGTAATTTTATGTTGTAATTGATCATATATGATTTTATCTATGTGTAATATTTATGTTGGTGTGCTAAATACATAAAATAAATAAATAAATATGGCATATACATTACATTCAAAACATTTTATAGGTGATAGGAATCGGTGAATAAACCTCGTGGATAAAACCTCCCATTATTCAAATTCAAGTCATATAGTCGTATGTTTTAATAAACGTTTATAGTATTATATTCGGTTATCGAACGTGAGTGCAATATACCTGAAGATGTATGTGCGTGCAGAAAGAATGATTCATTTTATTATACGAAATGTATAGTACAAGACGGCTCACGTGACCCGTACATGTTAACACTATGACAAACGTATTCTCAATTACGAACATCTGACATTCGTGCAATTATGTGTAATCGCCCGAAACCATGCCAGGGAATTCCGAGACCTTCGTCTCCGGCGCAAATACCAGTACATTTAGTTGCCTCCCTACAGCTGTAAGGGTGTAACCTAAATATGTATGTGATATAAAATGTTTCTCCGCTACGGCTAGGGCACTTCTGTGACGTATTATTTGGCGATGCGTCGAGTCGGCGGCACACGATGTCGTCGTTGTTTCGGGTACGTCTAATTTCAGGTTACACGCTGACGATTCTTGGCTTGAAATACATTCTTGTTGAATGTGACATCGGTTCGTAATAGAATATGTTGATAGATAAAATGCAGATCATGTAGACAACAGTTGGGTTCACCTCATCACATATCAATGTCCGTTGTTTTGTACTGTTTGAAAAGGAAGCGTTGTAGTATTTTGAACTATGATAAAAAAAAGGTTATAGTTGTTGTTAGAACTGTATTGTTTAACGTTATTATAATACCGTAGCGTCGCATCTTTGCCTGTGTGTATCCAATGCTGCTACGTATTGGCAATCTTTCAACTCACCGCAATTAGCGTTGACTGACACGATTACTTTGGATCTAACAACAAACGAACAAAAGGATACCATGCTTTTATATCACCTTATCCCACTACCGTGATCAAAGAATTCTTAAAAGGAACTTCAATACTCTATAGTTCATTATATCGTTAATGCAATAACGAATTGTAATTATATTTACCTAAACCTTTAAATCCAATAGTTGTGTTACATTAACTGAATTTATATTTTCGAATAATATTCGTTATAAGCAGATTAAATGCGGTTAACACAGCAGTACTTACTACACGGCTCGTCAAAAATAAAATGCGAAAATGGATTGTTAGATTCATAAGATTCACAGTATTTTTTTTTTAGTTTGTAGGATTTAATGTTTGATCGTATTCTCATCACACACTAAATCCAGAGGAGAATTGCCTCACAAGTGCAGCTGCCAGATTTTTTATGTTATAAGTGGCAAACGAACTGGTGGGTCACCTGCTGTTAAGTGATCACCACCGTCCATGGACACAGACAACCCCAGAGGAGTCGCAAGCGTGCTGCCACCCTTTTGGGGGGAAGGGATTAGGGGACGGAAGAATAATAGGTGCTTGCCGATTTTCAATTTTGAGGATGTTAGCTAGCCAGGGGAGTTCATAAAAAAGCATTACCACAATGTTATACTTTCTTCAAGATGTTTTTCTTCACTGAACACTTTGATTCATTGCAGGGACTTGAACCTTCGTCGATTGACGTATTCTAGGAGCACCATAGCTTTAAACATTACCGCTTTTACCACCGTCAATTGTCTACAATAATAACATATTCGACAAACATCGTTTAGCTCGTTAGGTAATTTTGATTTATTGATATCGCACGCTCTCTTGATATATTAGTGAATTTACTGACAATCGAGCACTGGAATCACTACGTATTATAAAACAAAATCCTCTGCCAACTCTGTCTGTCTGTCCGCGATAAACTCAAAAACTACTGAACGGATTTTCATGCGGGCTTCATAAGTAGATAAAGTGAGTAATGAGGAAGGCTTAGGTATATCATTTGTCATTGATTCTTTTTATTAGTAGGGCGGGATAGCGTCCGCCGGGCCCGCTATTATTTATATAATTATGTGTACAGAATTGTACATCTGAAAAATGGCTTCAGAAAAATCCACGACGAAATTTTTATCTTTTACATATTATTAAAAAAATATTGGTTATTTGCGATTCCATTTTGGCAAAATCAGGATTAATACTAATTCAAAATAAATACAGCAATGTTGGGTATTCAATGTACATCAATATTGCCCTTTACAGTATATTATTTCAATGAATATTTCAGATCATTGATTTAAATTTTGCGCAAAAGAAAGAAATCGTTGTTTGTTTGTCTGAAGATTCTTACGCAGCATCTATGACTTTGATGAACGGTAAATATTAAAGCGTGAAAACATGGATCTAGATCGCTTAGACACTTCTGAGTTCGTAACCTAAATTAGTACTTGCACTTAAGTGAAGCCGGGCGGGTTTTTTGTTTATAATATTATATTAAGGACTGCAATTCGTCTTTCTGTCCGCACTGACGTAACCTCTATGGAGGGCATTGATCATATACTAGCAAATATGTGAATATAATTATTATAATTAAAAAAAAGATATACTAAAAATTAACACATCAATCAAGCGTCAAAAATAAAACTTCAGTAAATAAATACCGGAAAAAAGCACTTGTAAATGTATATTTACATTTTACACAAATAACCTGAATCACGTGTTAAAGTGGATGCTATACATTTCATCGTTCGGTTACCTATCTATTAAAGTAGTGTGTTTTATTTTTCTACTGTATCGATTTCGCAGACTGCAGAAATATTAGCTTTAGGTATATATTGTTTATAATTTCCATTAATTTTAACTGATTAATCGTTCGTTCGGTAAATTTTTATTTAAAGTGCATCGATTTGTCTTGTTGTTGTTGCATTTAGTTACTTTCATGGTTGTTGTTCATTTGTTATTGTTCAATGAGATATTGTGATCTATATTTAGATGAATGGCTACAATTACCGTTAACAAGTTAACTGTAGTGAAGGTTGAAATTGTGAACTATAAATTTTCGTCATACGTTCAGGCTGCTCAGTTATATGTATAGATATTTACAATTGAAAATCAACGAAATATATAATGAACATAAATGTCCATAATTAGTCTATTATCGTTAATGAATTACCAGTTGCTTTATTATTAACTTAACTCGTTATCGCATAGGTAATGATTATTTGTTTCTATTACGATAACACCGGCCGGCCTTCTTCATTGCCAATAATACTTCACTATATTTTATCAAACAAAATCCTCTGCCACGTCTGTCTGTCTGTCTGTCTGTCTGTTCGCTTTGTTATTGTTCAATGAGATATTGTGATCTATATTTAGATGAATGGCTACAATTACCGTTAACAAGTTAACTGTAGTGAAGGTTGAAATTGTGAACTATAAATTTTCTTCATACGTTCAGGCTGCTCAGTTATATGTATAGATATTTACAATTGAAAATCAACGAAATATATAATGAACATAAATTTCCATAATGAGTCTATTATCGTTAATGAATTACCAGTTGCTTTATTGTATTGCTTTATTGTAATCAATCGTTGTTAAAATCATTTATTCAGCTCTTGGTTTCATTACTTATTACACTTTTCTTACAATATGAAATGTTTAATTTTTTTTTATATAGTAATTATGAACTACATGAAGAGCTTTCACGCTAACTCGTTATCGCATAGGTAATGATTATATGTTTCTATTGCGATAATACCGGCCGGCCTTCTTCATTGCATACTTCACTATATTTTATCAAACAAAATCCTCTGCCACGTCTGTCTGTCTGTCTGTTCGCGACAAATTCAAAAACTACTAAACGGATTACCATGGTTTTCACCAGTAAATAAAGTAATTCATGAGGAATGTTTAGGTACCTATGTAATTTGTTAAGGTTTTCTTTATTATTAGGGCGAGACAACGTCTACCCGGCCTGCTAGTCATAAATTATGACTGATATTCAACAGCCGAATAATGATGCTTTAAATAATTTCTTATAGATTATGTAAGAATAATTATTAGTTACTGTGATAATGACCACCTTTCTTAACGAGTATGTGTATATTCCAGTGGTTTCCGGGCGGGGGTTGCGGCGAAAGTGGACAGGGTGCGGTGCGCCGTTCCCGCGCCAAGCGGATCACACAACGACGCGGAGCCATCAAACACCAAAAGTGAGATAATTTTTTTATTCCCCAACTTCAAATACAGAATCTTTAATATATTAATAAGCGAAAACAAAATGGTTAAGTACTCGTTTCTCCTCTGTTTATCAACCTATTTTATTTTCATTTACTAGTTATTGAAAAGCTCTAATCATATCAAAGATATTTAAAAAAAATTGGATGCAGCTTGTTTTTTCCTTACCATCGATTAGTCGAAGCCTTAAATTAAAGTAAATAAGTCTCTTTACCTACTTCACCATCCCTACATCTATTATACTAATTTATACACTCTATGGCAAGAAAATAATGATTCATATCAAATTTCAAGTAATTATGGTTCTTAATCATATGCATTTACTGCAAATTGGTGTAAAATTATCCGTAAGTTAAGGAAAATGCTAACTTTCATGACGTGAATTAGCATAAACTGCAACTTTATACAAGTTCCTTTTACGACTCATGATATAATGTATCGTTTCGTTCAGAAAACTTCGTACTTGTAGAGCCACGCTGAAGCTATTACTGGTTTCAGCATGAATGTGTTGGTTCGCCCGGGGTAGTACCACCCCACCCACAAAAACCAACGTGAAGTAACAGTGCTTGCATTGTTGCGTTTCGTTCGGTCAGTGAGAGCGCCGGATATCCACCTCCCCCTTTCAGCACTCCCCTCTCCTCCCAAAGACAGGCTGGCAACGCACTTGCGACTCCTCTGTTGTTGCACGTGTCTATGGACGCTCACTTAACATCAGATAACCCACATGTTCGTTTGTCTCCTATGATATAAAAAAAAAATCGTTTAAAGCAGCAGAATGAAGAATATTATTCCTCATGAAAGGAAAGGGAAAATAATATATTTTGTATATCTAGAGCAGTGCCTAATTATAAATTTACGATTCACGGTATTTTCTGAATGGGTATTTTTATACTGTTGAGTGTACAAGCGCTTTTATCGATATTTTTTTAGTACCATGATTTTGAAGTAATGTAGTGACGTTCTATACAAATAAAGAATTCTCGTTATTGAACAATTTTCCTCCAGATGCTTTCTGTTGTACAAACTAATAATGTACTCAAAATATTAAGACTGTTTCCATAGCGAGGCTTGCGTAAATAATAGCTTAAACGTTCTCTTTATGAGATTTAGATGCGTGTTGGTAGTGTTTATTCCGAATTCCAGATATTGATGAATTGTACATAATGAAACATATATAAAAAAGGTCGAGGCAGTCGTAACTCGACAGAAGTGAAAATTCAAAACAATATAACAACTATCTTTTTTTCATTTTTAAATTAACTATATTCTTAGTTATTTAAATTTCATAATTAGTAAATTCAAACTATTAATATTAGTCTGGTTTAAGCATCTATTGACACTCCGAATAATATCTATATACATTTTTATACAGTTTATTGATTAATCGAACATATGATGGGCCGATATCAATACAATATACAATATAATATATCAATACAAAATATAAATATGTACACAGGCCACTATACTGCGCGTCGGTAGTCTGGCACAAGCGCTAACATTACGAGCATGTCGAGGTCATTGGTGTCATCGGCTTTTTCCTACCAAGTAAAATTTGTTATTCTAAGTCGTTCAACACGGCTGAAGAAGTTTTTACTTCAAAAAATTGCTGTTCGTTAGTCACGCTAAAAGTCAGAAACGGTTCAAGTGATATGAATAATTATTGAACTTATACTTCTTTTGTCCAGATGCTTTCTGTTGTACAAACTAATAATGTACTCAAAATATTAAGACTGTTTCCATAGCGAGGCTTGCGTAAATAATAGCTTAAACGTTCTCTTTATGAGATTTAGATGCGTGTTGGTAGTGTTTATTCCGAATTCCAGATATTGATGAATTGTACATAATGAAACATATATAAAAAAGGTCGAGGCAGTCGTAACTCGACAGAAGTGAAAATTCAAAAAATATAACAACTATCTTTTTTTCATTTTTAAATTAACTATAGTCTTAGTTATATAAATTTCATAATTAGTAAATTCGAACTATTAATATTAGTCTGGTTTAAGCATCTATTGACACTCCGAATAATATCTATATACATTTTTATACAGTTTATTGATTAATCAAACATATGATGGGCCGATATCAATACAATAGACAATGCAATACAATACAATATAATATATCAATACAAAATATAAATATGTACACTGGCCGCTATACTACGCGTCGGTAGTCTGGCACAAGCGGTAACATTACGAGCATGTCGAGGTCATCGGTGTCATCGGGTTTTTCCTACCAAGTAAAATTTGTTATTCAAGTCGCTCAACACGGCTGAAGAAGTTTTTACTTCAAAAAATTGCTGTTCGTTAGTCACGCTAAAAGTCAGAAACGGTTCGAGTGATATGAATAGTTATTGAAGTTATACTTCTTTTGGCACGTTAGGGAAAAATGATGAGAGTAAATTTTTACGATGCTCGCGCACATCGTCACTAAAAACCGACAACCTGAAGTTAGTTATAATCAAAATTTTGTTTCTTTGTATTTGTTGTTTATATTTCTTTGTATTAAAACTTTCAATGTATTAAATACCTCTTTTCTATTGTTAGCGTCGTTTTTTCTACAAACGTAGAATAAGGCGAAAGATAAAATTTTTGAAAAGATTTTTAATTTGTTACGCTAAGAATTATAACTTCTAACGCGTGTACATATAAGTACACACACCCTTGTTTAGTTCACTTTGATACAGGTGTGGTTTAAAAACAAGAATAATGTAGGAAAAGCGAAATAAATATTTTCAAAGTTGGCAATCTATTATGAAAAATCGTCAAACCGACGTGCTATACAAAACTTTTTTTTCTTCCATCACCATTGGGAATAACTTTCTAGACGTTTATGGCAGACAGTGTTTATAAACCATCTGTCGATTTAAGTCAAGAAGGAATTGCGCACATTTAAAATTTCATTTAAATTCAGCTCAAATAACTGATGAAAACAAAAACAACTCACTCTGTATGCTCCATGGTAAGTGCTCCAGGCGATACCTAAGATACTTGTTTGCTGACACCATCACAGGCAATGACAAATACACATTGTATAGTTGGCGATTAGTCGCGGGCAATGAGTATTTGTTAGTTGTGAAAGTCAAAAAGCTGGAAGTTCAAGTGGACAATTGTTGGATTGTGCTATACTGACTAATATGGTCCAAAGCTTTTTAGTTTCACATTAATGTGGAATACTATAATATAACTCCCTCAAGTCGATGTGTTGGAGCGGTTCTACAAGGTTGATTAGCATTGTACGATCCCTTGCCGCCCTAACAACTACGGTCTCTCGGTACACCGTGGGGTTTTAGTCCGTGCGAGTCGGACATAGAGGGAGGGTGGCGTATCCATAAGGGATATCCCAATGTTAATAAAAAAAGTCGATCTAGTATATATATAAAGACAAGCAATCAAATCGATCGATTGCCTGTGTATATATATAAAGTAAGGTATCGGTATAACACTTTTCGCTATAACTAATGCAAAAGACGAAGTATCTCAGTATCAGATGGGTCAGTATGTTCGCAGAAAGGAGGCAGTTTGGCGAACTATCACCCGCGCACTTGCCTTGTTCCTATTACATACACACAGACACGTGTTTTACTTGAGTGCTAGTTGCTTTCTTTTCCTTGTGGATTCGTGGTTCGCTATACAAAACTTTTTTTTCTTCCATCACCATTGGGAATAACTTTCTAGACGTTTATGGCAGACAGTGTTTATAAACCATCTGTCGATTTAAGTCAAGAAGGAATTGCGCACATTTAAAATTTCATTTAAATTCAGCTCAAATAACTGATGAAAACAAAAACAACTCACTCTGTATGCTCCATGGTAAGTGCTCCAGGCGATACCTAAGATACTTGTTTGCTGACACCATCACAGGCAATGACAAATACACATTGTATAGTTGGCGATTAGTCGCGGGCAATGAGTATTTGTTAGTTGTGAAAGTCAAAAAGCTGGAAGTTCAAGTGGACAATTGTTGGATTGTGCTATACTGACTAATATGGTCCAAAGCTTTTTAGTTTCACATTAATGTGGAATACTATAATATAACTCCCTCAAGTCGATGTGTTGGAGCGGTTCTACAAGGTTGATTAGCATTGTACGATCCCTTGCCGCCCTAACAACTACGGTCTCTCGGTACACCGTGGGGTTTTAGTCCGTGCGAGTCGGACATAGAGGGAGGGTGGCGTATCCATAAGGGATATCCCAATGTTAATAAAAAAAGTCGATCTAGTATATATATAAAGACAAGCAATCAAATCGATCGATTGCCTGTGTATATATATAAAGTAAGGTATCGGTATAACACTTTTCGCTGTAACTAATGCAAAAGACGAAGTATCTCAGTATCAGATGGGTCAGTATGTTCGCAGAAAGGAGGCAGTTTGGCGAATCCGCGCACTTTCCTCGTTCCTATTACACATACACACCGACACCTATTTTACTTGAGTGCTAGTTGCTTTCTTTTCCTTGTGGATTCGTGGTTCGTTTTATTTTTTGTTGATATTTCTTGTTATTGGTGGTTATCATTACTAACGGTTACATCTAAAACTACTGGTTTAAGTCGTGCATTTGCCCTCATTTCTACGTAAGAATGTCATCAAATAGATTTCTTCAGATTGCTTAAAAATATGAATCAAACAAATTACGACATATCTTTGGAAGAGTAAAACATGTTATCAAGGTGGAGAAATGCTTCATTTTTTTCTAAACTACTATATATATTTAAGTTATTCAGACCAAGGTTAAAATTATTTACAACAGTAGATTTGTCAATTTACGCAAGAACACATTCAAACTAGATACTAAAATACCACAACTCTTAGAACAAACACTCAATGTATCGTAAAGCAGTCTCCGTGTAATAATAAATTCGCACATCATTCTATTTAACGATCCGTTAATACGTTTTCTCTCGTAAGTACAGTTTTCCTTTATTCCTGAATATTTTCATCGTAATTACATTTTATATAGCAACTTCTGTTTTCGTTAATTTTATACAATAGCTGTTGCTTGCGATTTTGTTCTTGTGCAATAGATTTCACTATTTCTTACATTTCTTATTTAGATGATTTTTCATGAATCCTAACAACTCTTTCACCGACATTATTACTGTTAAATTCTATAAAAACTGCATAATCCCATACAGAAATCTGTGATATATGTAGCATATATAATAATACCTTGACAACGCGTCTATCTGCCAGAAAAATCTCATTAAACTTGAAACTGCCATTTCGTAGATTAACAAACAACAGGTGTTTCCATTTTATATATTTGTATAAGATATATATCATAGATTAATAACTTGCATAATTCTTAATAATATGAATCAAACGAATTACGACATATATTTCGAAGATTAAAACATGTTATCATGGTGGAGAAATGCTTCATTTCTTTCTAAACTACTATATATATTTAAGTTATTCAGACCAAGGTTAAAATTATTTACAACAGTAGATTTGTCAATTTACGCAAGAACACATTCAAACTAGATACTAAAATACCACAACTCTTAGAACAAACACTCAATGTATCGTAAAGCAGTCTCCATGTAATAATAAATTCGCACATCATTCTATTTAACGATCCGTTAATACGTTTTCTCTCGTAAGTACAGTTTTCCTTTATTCCTGAATATTTTCATCGTAATTACATTTTATATAGCAACTTCTGTTTTCGTTAATTTTATACAATAGCTGTTGCTTGCGATTTTGTTCTTGTGCAATAGATTTCACTATTTCTTACATTTCTTATTTAGATGATTTTTCATGAATCCTAACAACTCTTTCACCGACATTATTACTGTTAAATTCTATAAAAACTGCATAATCCCATACAGAAATCTGTGATATATGTAGCATATATAATAATACCTTGACAACGCGTCTATCTGCCAGAAAAATCTCATTAAACTTGAAACTGCCATTTCGTAGATTAACAAACAAGAGGTGTTTCCATTTTATATATTTGTTTAAGATCTATATCATAGATTAAATAACTTGCATAACTCTGCATTTCAAAACAGTCATCCTGCATGCTTAGATATGTTTTTCTAAAGAACATAATTCCTTAATTCTCGTCTGATGTTAAAAGATTAGTCTCAAAACGAAACATAAAACAGATTCTGTTAATAATCATTCTGACTAAGTACATTCATAGAATGTTTATTGTAAAAACCACTATATCACTTTGGTGTTTAGATTATTACTAAATGTTTACTTTAATATTATAAAAGATACACAGAATATGTAACTGTCTTCGCTCTGTACAAGCGAAATCGATTACGAATTACTAATAATATATGAAATCATTTGATGTTGAATTTAATTCAAATTAATTCTTCAAAAATCATAACACGGCATGTAAATGTAATCTCGAGGCAAGGAAATATAAGCTATTTAATATCATTATATAGCAGTGATTTTTTTATTACTGCTATTTCACAGGCGATAAATGAAAATGTGCTACATTTAAAAAAGGAATTATGCAAGCACCAGCAGTATAGCGAGAGCGATTTCCGTCATTGTTTTAGTTACTGTGACCATAGTCTAATACAAAAAAGCAATTCGGCCAGGAACTCCCGCCTGTTATAATATTACATATATATATATACCTGTTATAAAATATAGCAGATTCAAACGATTATATGACAAGTTAATTTTAATTGAAAACACCAGTGATGCATGAAATATTTATACCTACTCCGACTGTATATAATAATCCATTATGATTTATATTGTCTTTATGGTTATTTACTGTCATGTTACATCAATCACATTTTTAAATTTACGCGTAAAGAATATACCTCTGTCAATTCCTATACGTCCATATACCACCTATTTGTATGATATCTACGATATTTGTTTACGTAATTCTGTGCTTTAATAATGGTTTTATTACAAAAATCAAAATAAGGTTAAAGATAAATGAAAATATTATTATTGTATTTGCTAAAAAAGTGAGAAATTGGTCTTATCGTTGCAACAAAAGTTGTCGCTAAGTAAAGTTGTCGTTGTAGGAAAGTAATTATGATTCTTGATATATTTGATTTAATCACTTATTGTAATTATTTTATTAAGTACTTATTCTTTATTTACTTATTGTAATTATTTTTATAAAAAGTTCATTTTGTTCTAAAAAATTATTGCATAACTAACGCTATGATGTTTTATACGAGATAATAAAATACTTCTAACTATGAAGCAAAATATCATTAAACTATTTTCTGCCCGCGACATCCTCAGCGTGGAATAGTTAATTTGGGCTAAAGCTTACACGCAGCGGAAGCTCTCAAAAGGAAAAAAAAACTATTTTGAAACATTCTCCTCCTCCTCCTCCTCCGCTCCTAGTGGCCATAGCGTGATGATATATAGCCTACAGACTTTTTCGATAATTGAATTATCTAAAACTGAAAGAATTTTTCAAATCGGACTCGGAATCAGTAGTTGAGATTTAGTTGAGATTAACCCATTCAAGCAAACAAACTTTTCAGCTTTTTAATATTATTAGTATTAATATAGATATAATTTCTGTTTAAAACAGATAATTCTTCCGAAATTTCTATTTAGAATTAAATCTTGATATGTCTTAATTACTTGATTAAATTTTAATTTCTTTCTTTCCAGGATACACGAAGTTAACGGTCACCGCTTCGTGGCTAAATTCTTTCGTCAGCCTACGTTTTGCGCGTTCTGCAAAGAGTTCCTGTGGGGCTTTGGCAAGCAGGGCTACAGGTGTGTGGCATGCCAGACAGCGGTACACAAGAGATGTCATAATAAGTTATTAGGAAAATGTTCTGGATCGACAGCGCATTCGGAGGCCACTGTGGTGAGATTTTGTTTGCTCACCATTTGAAATTACTTTGGGTAACTTACATAGGTCCTCGCTTAATAATATATAAATAAAAGTAAATATTCTAATATAACTTCATGTCTTTTTTTATATCATAGGGAAACGACAGGCGGGTCAACTGATGTTAAGTGATCATCACCGTCCATAAACACCAGGGGAGTCGCAAGTGCGTTGCCAACTTGTGTTTGGGGGTCGGGAAGGGAAGAGAAAGGGGGCAAGGGGAGGAGAGGTGCGCCTCCGGTGCTCTCACTAACCAAACAAACGCAACAATGCAATACTTTACATCGGTTTTCTGTGAGAGGGTGGTACTACCCCGGGTGAGTCGACCCGTTCAAGTTGAAATCAGTTATAGCTTAAGCGTAGCTCTACCTACCTACAAATCGCGCCAAATTTTTTGATTGCTCTTAATATAAGTTGCACAGTAAACAGATGTAGGTATTAAGGTGTCCCAAAATTGTCGCAAGTTATGAATTTAAAAAATTAATTTTCGAACTACAGCAGCTAAATTTCGATTATTTTTGAAATATTGTTCAAAAATGAAAACACGTTGTTATATTGTATAACGCTCCATTTTTACTAATCCTAAACGTTCAGAGCTGTGAAATTGCTTTTTTTTCAAAGCTGCCTATAATTAATAAAATTTTGACGTGAAATTGTATGTTAGTATTAACCTGTGTTTATATAAAAATTACGTGAAAAGTGAGAGTTTTTCAGTATCTATTAAATATTTTTTTGACCCAGACTCTCTAACCGATTCAACTACATGAGATTTTTGTCAGTTTAAAAAAAGACAAATATATTAGAACATATTTTATATTTTTACAATATATAACCATTACAACAGATTTATTAGGAAAATGTTCTGGATCGACAGCGCATTCGGAGGCCACTGTGGTGAGATTTTGTTTGCTCACCATTTGAAATTACTTTGGGTAACTTACATAGGTCCTCGCTTAATAATATATAAATAAAAGTAAATATTCTAATATAACTTCATGTCTTTTTTTATATCATAGGGAAACGACAGGCGGGTCAATTGATGTTAAGTGATCATCACCGTCCATAAACACCAGGGGAGTCTCAAGTGCGTTGCCAACTTGTGTTTGGGGGTCGGGAAGGGAAGAGAAAGGGGGCAAGGGGAGGAGAGGTGCGACTCCGTTGCTCTCACTAACCGAAAAAACGCAACAATGCAATACTTCACATCGGTTTTCTGTGAGAGGGTGGTACTACCCCGGGTGAGTCGACCCGTTCAGGTTGAAATCAGTTAGAGCTTCAGCGTAGCTCTACCTACAAATCGCGCCAAATTTTTTGATTGTAGGTATTAAGGTGTCCCAAAATTATCGCAAGTTTTGAATTAAAAAAATAAATTTTCGAACTACAGCAGCCAAATTTCAAAAAACACGTTGTTACATCGTAAGAAGAAGAAGAAGATATCGTATAACGCTCCATTTTTACTAATCCTAAACATTCAGAGCTGTCAAATTGCTCTTTTTTCAAGGCTGCCAATAATTTACTGCAAAAATGGTGGCAAAATCAAATCTTGCATTCATTTTGGGACACCTTATATTATGTGTATAACATCGTGACAACTTAAGAATAAATAAATGCCAATTTCAGATTGCTATAAAAATATTTTTACTTTGTTTTGTATTACACTATAGACTATATTACGCGCAAGTCATAACCTACAACTATATTCAGAACGGTCAAAAACATTGACGTGAAATTGTATGTTAGTATTAAGTGAGAGTTTTTCGATATCTATTAAATATTTTTTCGACCCAGACTCTCTAACCGATTCAGCTACATGAGATTTTTGTCAGTTAAAAAAAAAGACAAATATATTAGAACATATTTTATATTTATTGTTATTTTTACAATATATAACCATTACAACAGATAAATGATGTAACAAACATAAAGAATAACTATTAATATAAGTTCGAACTTTAAAAATAAGATATATCAGTTATATTAAAATTGAGAGTATAAAAACCTTCATGAAAAAATACTTAGGTGTGCCGTGCCAACTCCCATTGAGATCGCCAGCCTTTGTGCAAAATGATAAATCCAGAACATACCAATATAGTTGCATTTTATCTTTATATATAATTTTTTTCTGTACGTGTGTATGTCACTGAAGTCCTCCTAAACGGATGGGCCGATTTTGATGAAATTTTGTGTGCGTGTTCTAGTGGACCCGAGAATGGTTTAGATTCGCAATTGGAACCGGTAGGTGGTGCTGCGGTTGAATTTTAGATTTTTTTTTTATTATCAAGGTAGGACAACGTCCGCCCAGCACGCTAGTGTCATATAAAAAAACAGAATTCATAAATTTATATGCATTATTCACATATCGTTTTCATTGCAAGACGTTGTTGTTCTATTATTACAAAACGTCGATTTCCCTCGACAGTATCAAAGCTTCTTCCCTAGTATAAAAGTTCAAATACTACGCCATTATCCAATGATATCGATATGAAATGAGAAATCTGTAGTTCTAATTTTTAAACTAGATGGCAGTATTACGTAAAATATTAATTATTTGAAAATATTATTAGCCAAAGAAAAACGCTCTAAATACACAAAGTATTTTATTATTAACATTTATAATAAATATGTATAGCTTTAACGCGTTTAGTAAACTATACAAGTAGTAATAATACACACAAATAATAATATTCTTTGTTCCAGTATTTGAGAGAGAGGTTCAAAGTTGACGTACCACATAGGTTTCGTCCACATCAATTTATGTCACCGACGTTCTGCGATCACTGTGGTGCTCTGCTTTATGGATTTTTCAAGCAGGAATTAAAATGTGAAGGTATTAACGATTGAACATTAATCTTCAGACTATTTTAAATAGAAACGAATAAAAATATTTACCACATCGGTTTTAATCAAACCAACATTCATTTTATTGTTAAAATTGTTATTTCGTGATGACAATTGCAGACAGATCCTGTGACCAACGATACCCAATCTTATATAAACTATAGAGGTCTTTGAGTTTTTTTGTGCTAATAGAATACGAGTATATTTCAGTCAATAACTAATAGTTATTTTGAGTATTAAGTTAGGTTGCCCAATGTGGCTGTTGGTTAAGAAAATAACCGTGTTGGTAACCTAACCGCACTGTTTAGACCGCCGGAAATCCGACTGCTATGACATTATGGTAGAAACAAAGTGTGAGGTTCAACTTATAAAAAGTAGACCATCCATCAAAATAGTATGATGATGCCTGTCTTCTACAAGTCGCCTATCCAGCCAAACTTAGGCTACAAACCTGTTTTTGCAGTTGCATGAATGAATTAATTAACTCGTCGAAATGATTAGTGATAGCCTAATTGATAATTAATTATAAAATAGATGTAAATACTTATTAAGCCTTCATTTTCAATATTTTCTCTTATGGAGGATATTGAACTGTGTACTTAACAAATTTTACATCTATTTCAAACATAAAGTTAAAAAACTGTGTCTTTCATTTATTACCTATTTAACATCTGCGAAAAGTATGTCCTTATATGATAAAGAGTACTACATACTAATGCTCAATTTGGCATTTCTTAAAAGAAAATGTATACATTATATCAATGAAAGACGGAGTTTTTATATATTCTGTAGTTATCCATTTAATTAATTTAATAATCTTTAAATAACACATATAATATTACATATTTTATATGTAGTCTTTTAAAATCTAACAGTTTTTTAATTGGTATCTTTTGATGAAAATAATATTTAACACTAATATATAAAACTTACACAGGTTGTACAAATAAAGCTTACTTAACATTGCATATTTTACCTGTATCTTAATATTAATTAATATATTGGCCTTGCGAAGTATGTTGTTGTTCAATCAATATGTAATAATAGTTTAAATATTGAATACAAACAATGTAATAATATGACTAGATGTATGTATATTATTATTAGTGTGTAGATATATATCTACACAGCCCTATACAGAGGCGGTAGAACACAGCTTGTTAGCTCATACAAAATGTACTGGACAATGACGAGTACAAGTGAGAACCATGGTTATGGTAATAGGTCACATGCTAGTACTTTGTATTCTAGATCATAAATCGCCTGATTAATTACCACTGTAATTATTTGTGGCGTTATTGGCAACTGCATGAAAACTACAATCATTTATCTCATGTTCAAATTGTCAAAGCACATTTTCTATAATAATACCCGTAAGTCGTAGTAGCAAGTATTAAACGTTACTGTACACACTAATAATTGAAGAAATATATTTCAGATCATCGCAACGACTATTCTGATAAATAAACTAATATATTTTGTTTCAGTGTTTTTTTAACCGTATATGCGGCATGACGTATTAAAACGATAGTCAAACGATATTACATTTTTGTCTTCTGACCTGTACCTGTCTTCATAGTTTGCCAGACCTTTTTTAACTACTCGAGTATTCAAAACCATAACCGTGTTATTAATAAACGTTAAATACGTATTAAATACTTGGTTTAAAAAAGTTTCCTAATAAATGCACCGCGCTCGCCCGAGGCAAGTTCGCGTTATCCTTTTTCACAAGTCTAACTTAACGTAACCAAAGCGAGACAAAAGAGCAAGATGGTCAAACGATATTACATTTTTGTCTTCTGACCTGTACCTGTCTTCATAGTTTGCCAGACCTTTTTTAACCACTCGAGTATTGAAAACCATAACCGTGTTATTAATAAACGTTAAATACGTATTAAATACTTGGTTTAAAAAAGTTTCCTAATAAATGCACCGCGCTCGCCCGAGGCAAGTTCGCGTTATCCTTTTTCACAAGTCCTTATCCTTAACGTAACCATAGCGAGACAAAAGAGCAAGATGGCGAACATTCAGCGACCGCGGTGCATTTAATATGAGACCTTTTTAAAGCCAGGGTTCAATACGTATTTAACTTTTTTGTAATAACACTGTAAGGATTTAAGCTCCATACAAACGAAAGCAGGCCTTATGATGCACAGGTCAGCAAACAGTTTGGCAGCATCAGTTTAAAAAAAAATACTGGAATTATTACAAGATTTGATTATTCTTTCATCCCTAAAAACTTTTTTAATATTAAATAGAATAATAATCATGTTCAATCTTAAGGGTCTGTCTGTTTATAGATGGATCATCACCACACTTCAGAAGACCTTTCGCTAAGCTGCTGTTCTTATACATAGAGAGCTTCCATTCGTAATGGTTACTTTTATGTATTTATATAAACTATTGGATATTTTACAAGATTACAAATTAAAACGAATCCAATGGCGTTTGAATATAAAACTTCATTTACATTATTATCTATAAATTGGATACATTTTACTAAAGACATAAATATTTCTGTTTTCATGGAAAGCATATTATTTAACCTCAAATTATTGTATTGTAGCTTTTACATACGTTAATGTAGATGTTATCTATCCTTCGGGAACAGTATATTTAAAAAAATGTAAGTATAAAAAGGTACCCTATGTCTTTTTCTGTACCCCTCACAACATGTATGTAAACTTTCATGAATTTTTGAAAATTTCATAATCGGTTGAGAAGTTAAGACGTCAATAAACAAGCAATCTCCCTTGCGAATTTCTAATATAAGTATAGGTACGGATTTTTCTACTCTTTTCCATAGAGTTTTAGTATTTGTTTATTTCCTCAGTTATTGATAGATCGATTTATAAGAGGCCTCTTTATGCACCGTCGGATTAACGGATGATTACCTAGTTAACACCTGGACAGAATCAACCCTGCGATATCTTTGCTGCCCTGTGGAAAACGTCTTATCTATTGTGATAAAATATTGAAATTTTAAGAGAATGTTTATGTGATTCGAAGAATTTTTCATACGCAATTTTTATGAGATTTATGAGTTTTACTTCGTACATTTTTGTTGAAGATTTACATGTTATATTCTTTAAATATTCTTTAAAATGTAAGCTTTTATCAGAAAAAAATTAGAAAAACTTAATAATGTTTTCATTTTCATAAGTTCCTATGGGTAAATATAATTAGGCGAATTAAAATGCCAATAAGATCGTTTTTTATTTTGTACAAAATTAATTTGTTTTCTCTTTGCTTATGAGAATATTATTGTGTCAGACACTCAGAGATTTTTTCACTGCCAATGGCTGATTGTTTTCTTATAGTTTTTATTAAGGAGAATATATGAGATCTTTTCCATAGGTCGTTCACAAAAAGTTTTGACGAAATATATTATCTGCGTCATAAAGTTGTGGCTACGAAAAAGATCCTGTACAAGGTTTGACTGCGGAAACATCAACTTAATTCCTATTTATACTGCAAATTAGCAGTGCTTGCGGTGCATTATTTTAATCCCAAGGGTGTAACTGGTAACATACAGATACGCGGACCATTTCAGCTCAGTTAATACACAAGAGTAGCAAGCAACCTATTGTCACTGGCTTCAGGAGTGCTAACCTGCAAAAGGTAACACATATAGATATAGGCTCAAATAATTCTTTAAAATCAGATAAACTGGCCTATTATTTACTTTATGAGATAATAAAATGGGATATATATGGGATGGGAAATAAAATGAGATCTAAAATTCGGCAAGCCGTAACACTTTATTATCCTTTAAGTATCCAAAGAAGAAGTCCATATAAGTTAAGTAATAAAACCTATAAAATATTACAAAGAAATATTTTAGAGTGCAAATTAGCAATTTTTATTATTCGATAGTCTAACTTTATATTGCTGGTAGAGCATTTTAAGTTATGGCTTGATTAACTACAAGCGTAAAGTTGAAAGATCTATCCATAAGCGTCTATAAATATGTTCCAGCAGATGCAATCATAAACCAACCTCCTTTCAACTTTACTACTTACTTTCTTTCTGTAATAATT
Source organism: Antheraea pernyi (assembly GCA_015888305.1). Classification (NCBI taxonomy): domain Eukaryota; kingdom Metazoa; phylum Arthropoda; class Insecta; order Lepidoptera; family Saturniidae; genus Antheraea; species Antheraea pernyi. The sequence goes on along the minus strand of MU160060.1, from coordinate 21,568 downwards.
AGTTAATAATTTTTAGCCAACTTCAAAAAGGACGAGATTCTCAATTCCATTGCATATTATTTTTGTTTGCTACCTCAATACTTCGTGACTTATAAGCCGATTTGGAAATTTCCTTCCTTAATCGTAGTCCGGAGAAACTGTAAATTTCTCCCAGGCTAACAGTGTAGTCAGTTCAACAAAATACAAGGAAAAAAATCCATTCTTATTGTAAAGGAAATATTTTAATTTTTTTAATTTAATTAATATTGTTTTCGACTTCAGTATGCACCAGGGTCGTCAAAGTTGAATAGAAAAAGCCTATACATTGAGATATTGGTAGGTTTATGACAGTTCTAGAATAGGTAGGTACATAACTGCCTATGAACATGGACGTTCTAGTGCATATCTTGAGGGTAGATATTTTTTGAGTAGGTTTTGTTTTTTGTTAAAATTGTATGTTGATTTAACAATCAGGAGACTAAATTCATTAAAAAATATAGTATATTGAAACAAACATAGTACAAGTGCAGTTTGAAAGGAATGTAGTTGCATTTTCTTTTATTTTATGACTACTTATTAGTGTTTAGTTACATTTGTATATTCTATTTTAGTACTATTGAAATTTAGCTCAGTCCACGTGGGCTGTAAAAGATAATGCCTGTCTATAAATAACAGTGAACGAATCAATCTATTTTAGTTTATGTACTCATCAAAGTCGGGTAGTTTTTATGAGGAAACACTTTTAAATCATTACAATTTCATTTAAAACTAATTATACATTACAACGTTAAACATAAATCTGTTACTAAAATACATTGTTTTGCATAAATTAAATTGTATATTACTTATTCCATATGAAGTGGATAATTTATCAGGTGACTTCCTTCCGAAATAATGGTGTAACTTTAGTCACACATGTTTATTATTGTCTTCATAACATCATAAATCACTCGGCTAGTGTCTATAACGCGAGTTAATCGGTGACGTTGGGCGGATGGCGGTGTGGTGGTGGGCGGCTCGCGCACCTGATCTGCGGCCGTCCAGTCTGAGCGCGCGCTTCTGCGAGCGCTGCCGGTCGTTCTGCGCTCGTTATACCGCGTAACTATGCCTTTATTTTCCGATCAAATTGCGAACATGTATTACAGTGGCTCGTCACCGTATACAAGTGGATCTTATAGTTATAATAGTTTAGTGTCACCTCTTGGGACTTCATACAGTGCTACATACCTTAATCCTGGAGGAAATTACAGTAATCATTCATCACTTGGAGGATACTCAAGAGCACCTTTGACATCGCGATGGATATCTGGCGTTGGCAGAAATTATTCACCTATGTTAAGTACCATTTCCGAAAGGTCAACGGCTAGCCCTATAAGAATAAATAGTCCTAGGCGGATTCCTGTTACGACAAGAACTTACACCAGCTCTGCATATACTTCGCGTCCTATAAATATAAACACGGCTGATATTGATGTTTCAAAAGATAAATATAGGCAAAAGACAGACAGCCTGTCGTCCAGAGATCGAATAGAACGAAGAGACAGTGCTGGTAAAGTCAAAGAAAATAGTCCGTTTATGCCAAGAGTGGATGGTAAGCCTGAAACAGGAATTGATTCCTCTCCTGGAAGTCAACGCAGTACAATTAAACGTGGTAGAACTGTTGTTAGACTTCATACATTAAAAAGAAAAGAGAGAGATTCACCCCGAAAGCCTGTAGGTGCTTTGGAACCTCAAAATGCAATAAAGCATCTAGAAAATGATTCTACTGGTAAACCTCAGTTATCGCAAGAATCTCTCAGTTGGAGAGAAAGGCTATCTGATGATTTGGTGTATAAAGACAAAAAAGAAAAGAAAACATTAGGCACAAAACTTGTTGAAAAGTTTACCTTGAAAGATGTTAATGATAAACCTGTAAGTAATAGGTTACCTGAACCAATAGCTGATGAAACTGAAAAGATATCAGTGACTCAAACACCCGATGTAAGTAAATCTCCAGACAGGAGGTGTTCGGTGGAATTATTAGCAGAACAAGCTAAATTGTTGGACTCCTTAATAAGAAGAGAGAATCTTAGTATAGCTACGTTAGATCTCAGTAAAGTCGGTACAGATGAAATAAAAAATCAATCAAGTCCGTTAGAAAAAAGAAAAAAATCAAGTAACCAAGGTCCTTTAAAAACAACGAAATCTGATCAGTCACTTCATAACACCTTGAAATTAGGTCTCCAAAATAGAGCCGAAAAGCAAAGTATTTCCAAAAGGCGAAGCTTAAAGAAGTCACTCTCCGGTGGTAATATTTTCAGATTAGATTCCATCACAGAGCTTCCTAAAGAAGTAGACACTGTTAATTTACCTTTTATTGAAGAAATAAGACAAAACAGCATAAAAGATAAACCAAAACCAAAATTAAAAACTAAAATCACTTCTTCCGTGGAAGTTACTACACCATTAAAGTTTAAAATTGAAAATGTCACAGTGGAAGAGAAACCACGTTCTCCAAAAAAAGAAATTACGTTTAGCAGTGAAGTAGATGAACCTGTGTCAGAAACAGTATATACTTTAGGTAAACCTGCTGAAATGGCAAATAAAGTAATAGAAAATGTCAAAAACAAGAAGACTTCCAAAGTTTTCATATCTGAACAAGAACATCCTTCGCCAGAACCGGACGATGGAAATTTTTGGGAAAAAATAGGAAAAAGAGAAACAGTTTATCTTAAGAAAAGAAAAGAAATTATGAAAGCAGCCAAAGAAGAAGATATAAGTGAGGTTTTATGTGTTACCGAAATTTCTGAAGAGAACAACAGGAACAACAAAATTAACGATTTACTGTCCGATATGAAAGAAACCAGTGCGGAGGTGTGTATAAATTCTGACTTAAATATTATTGACTGTAATAGAGAAAATCAAGAAATATTGGAACCTCTTATTGAAACCAAAAAAAGTATAGATAAAAATGCTTCTTTAAAATTCGAATCCAAAAAACAAGAGTTCAAAGATAACGTTTCTGAAGTAGAACATGTGAACGAACCAATATTTGAAATTGGTTCATTTAAAAATGAAACCGAATCTACTGATAACACAGCAAATATCATATTAGATTTGAAAACTGACGAAACATTGTCAAGCACTTTCAAAGAATTATTTTCAAAAGATTCAGTTCCTGAAACTCAGAAAATACATACATATTCTGAAACACCTAGTATATTTGATCATGTTATTAATGAAAGCAATACTGAAAAATCTATTAACATAGAAAAATCGAATTCACTTCCATTAATTGCATCAGATAATCAACAACAATGTGTAAATATATCTGACACGAATCTACAAAATAAGCAAATTATAGATGAAATCAACAACAAAGATACTTGTAATAAAAGTAGTAGTGAGGTAAAAAAGAAAAAGTGTAAAGTTATTGTACGGCCAAAAAAAATAAGTAGTGAAAAAAAAGTAAAAGGAACTGATAACCGTAAATCTGTTAATACAAATAAACCAGAAGTAGGAGAATCAAATATTAAAGAAAACACAAATACAGATCATCAATTATTATGTGAAATACAAAATAACATGAATGTTATGACTGAAAAGACGTCTCAACAAAAAACTACTGGAACAAATCTAGATGATGAGCCAGCGCCTATCGTCTTAGAACAGGTTGATCCATCAGTAGCTGCAGCAACTCCTGAAAATACCGATAACAAAAGTACAGAATTAATCTTAGAAGAGTCTTTAATATTGGACAATTCTTTTGTCCATAATAATGAAAAAAATGACTCTTCAGAGAACTTACTCTCTAATATTATTCCTGCGAAGCATATAGAAGTAGAATTTAAAAACATTCCAGTTAAAGAAAACGAAACAAAAAGTGAAACGAAAAATGAAATACAGATTATAGTAAATGAAAATAAAACTGACACCATTCCTGACAAAATTAAACATGTGACAGAAACATTGACGCCCAAGGATGTAGACCAGTTGCCAGCTGTTGCAGCCCCAAGAAAACCTGTTAAACAACAAGCAGCTCCTAAGCTGTTGATAGCGACCCCTCGACCATTACAAAAGAAACCTCCTCAAGTAATTCGTTCCTCGAACTCCTCAGAGTCATCTTCTGAGGAAGAAACATCGGACGATGATGACGATTCTGACACGAGTAGAGAATCCGAAGAATTTTTCGAATGTGTAGATGGTAGAACATCTACCGGATCTAATGATTCCGGTTTTGATTCTTCAGCACCGACATCACCTGCTGGATTCCTTCAAATTAAAAAAGGTATTATAAACATTCTATAAGAGATTGTAAATAATCAATCTCCCCTTTATTGGTTTTTTCACAAACTAATATTCCGTTAACATTGTAAATACTATGACAGCTTTTGCATGGCTTAACAGCAAGTTAGGGAGGTAGTTCATAGGAAGGAATAGGTAGTACGTATGGTTGCGCCATATGCGATTGTTTGTTTTAGACTGTGATGTAAACTGCCATCGGAAATGTGAAAAATTGACTGCGAACTTATGCGGCGTGAATCAGCGGCTCTTGGTTGAAGCTTTAGCTACACGTACGACTTCAAAAAAAGGTGAGTATGGAAACGTTAGGATGATAATGTTTTTCTTGGAAAACAAAGATGCTTATGGGTACGAGTTTTAGAAATACAGACGTCACCCGTACGTCAGATGTTGCGTTCGAAATAACATTACGTTTTATTGGCCAGAAAAATTTATTATTTCATTATTTGAATAAAAATAACCGACATTCTGAAGTTAGCTACAGTCAACTTTTCTATTGTTAGTGTCGTTTTTTCTACAAACGTAGAATAAGGCGAAAGATAAAAGCTTTGAAAAGATTTTTATCTTGGTACGCCAAAGAAGTATAACTTCTAACGTGTGTACATAAGTATACACACACTTTTTATGAAGAGAATATGAGAATACTGAATATATCTATAAAGGCCTGCCTTTTTATGATTAATAATTCATTACATTGCATACGTATATTGCGGGTACACGTCGGTGTGGGAGTAAGATGCGGCTGTCTGGATATCAGCCAATCATTTGTTCACCTGTGCTGAATTAATGGCACCAATTGCTGTCGAAATTTGTTTAAATAAGGGGTCAACGAGCACGTGAAAAGTATTATGTACAATCATATTATTTTACCTATTAATCTAACACTTCAGCATAATTAACCTGCTCATATTAAATATTGCAAATAACTGTATAAATTAAAGATTACATATATTCATTCTTTTTTAACAAATTAAAGGGACATTATATGATTTTTAATAGATATAAAGTTGTTTTTAGCGCAATTAATCACAAAACAAATTAAATTATCCGAGTTCTCCTAACCAGTCATCAAATCAATTAATTTGCATTGTTTTGATTAATTCGATCTTGTTTCCGATCCTGTGATTCATATCAATATTGATTTATAATTATTTGGCTTAGTTTCAAACGCCGACACAAAAGTCCATGTGATTTTTATTTCAAATCAGACTACCTTATTTTTACAAGTTTCCGTTTATATAATGAAATTGTCAAGTATTTACTTTATATATAAATTTCTTCTGTACGTGTGTATGTCACTGAAATCCTCTTAAACGGCTGGACCGATTTTGATGAAAAATTGTGTGCGTGTTGGACAATTGGACCCGGTAGGTGGCGCTGCGGTTAGCTTTTAGGATTTTTTTTTATTATTAAAGCAGGACAACGTCCGCAAGGACCGCTAGGTATTTATATTTTTATAGGTAAATATCATCCATCCGCTACTTCATTCGCGTACAATTACAATGTAAAATTTAATAATAAAACAAAATAGCGACAAGTTTTAGTAAAATGAATAGAATACAAACCTTTTGAACCGTTATGTGCCAAATTTCATGGTCATTAGTCAAAATGTGTTGGACTTTATCGATCTTAAACGCATCTTTACAAATTTTTATATGTAACAACTTTTTGCTCGCGGGATCACTTGATTTAATATTGATTTGACCTATCACTCGAAAACAGGTTCATTTTTCTGTATGACAAGTACCCTTTCTTTACAACGTGCTTGCAGTCAGATCAGTATGATTTTTTTTCTCGAACTGACTACGTTATTGACCTAGCAAGGTCTTAACAGCTTCACCGGACTACTAAGGCGAGCGCTTAAGGCACTCAGCCGATTTTTGTTTGGGCAACTAACTAGTTACATCAGTATTATCGGTTGAATATTGACGGTTGGTTTAAGACGTGAAAGCGTAACAAGCAAGCACACGCAAAAACAAATTCACGTTTATAATATTAGTAAAGATGAGTTTAATATTCTTATAACAATACTGGATAGATATTTTACAATTTGCGTTCTTCTTCCATTGAACCATTGCTTGTTTTATACATTTCATATTTGCGTTTTTTTTTGTCGTGTGTCTTCTTGTTAGAATATATTCACCAAGCGTCATGGAATATATTAAGATTAGTGTTGGATATCGAAATTAATTTTAAAAAGTATGAAAAACTTATTCGTGCCCGCAAAATTATGAAGATTGTCTATTTAAATTACTTAATGGAGTTATATATATCTAATTCATTATTACATTAGCAGTGACCTGCAATTTCGTCTGCGTTTGTATTTTTTTGTTGCGCGGCACCCTTATTATGTTTTCTAAAATAGTTAGCCTAAATCACTTCTTATAACATCAACTATTTCATAGTGAAAGTCTCGCGAAAATCGGTCCAACCATTTCGGTGATTAGCGGGAATAAAGAGAGAGAGTCATACACAACACAAAAATGTTTTTTTTTGTAATAATAACCGTATATATTATTAAATCTATTTAATAAAAAAACAGCTACTTTGTCATTAAAAACAGACGTAACAGTTTTATTTATTAGTAGTAGATTTTATATGGCTCATCAAATTCTTCGTTCATTCGCGTTAGATGAACATCTTACTATTAGCTAATACCGCAAACTCGGTTTTTACGGTTTATCTTGGCCATTTGGTGTGTATAATAAAATATTGTCTCAAAGAGTAGATTATTACGTGTACTCTACACAGGTGCTGTAGAAAATCCCGGGACATCGTCAACTAGTGTTCCAGTACAAAATTGTAGTTCAGACATCTTAGAACAGGATTTGGGTGAGATAACATTTTATATGGATATTTTTAATTTTCCTAATTTTTTGCATGTCTCTCTGCCTTCGTTCAAGATTTATGTGAAATATATTTAATTAATTTCTAATAAGATTAAAATATTCTCTAAATTATGTCGCTTGCTGCAAATAATATTTCAATCATGTGCATTTAAAAAATATTAATGTTTGCATTTATTTGTTAGTTACTAGTATGTGTTTATAATGAAACAGCTTTGATTTCGTAATTGTATAAAGAAAACATTTTGAATATTAACCTATTTTATCTCTTAAAATGTATTGATTCTAAGATACATTCTATCAGCTTAAGATACTAAATGTGGGCTATTTATTTCCAAAAATAAACCGGTAAATGTTTTTAGATCGAGATATAAAAAAATATACCTCGACACAATTGGCAAAAAAACAAATTGATTCTGTATAAATGCTCTAAAAATATGCGTAGTTACTTTCAGCGAACTTGTTGTGCAAGACTACGATCTACTTAACCTAAAGATTCCGCATTCCACCTGGCATTCTGGAATATATCAAAAGGATTATTTATATTTTATTATAAAACAGTCACATTTGTAGCCGTTGATAGCTTGTTATTGTCGTTAGACCTACTATTCTATTTATACATAGATTTACAGTCGTCGTCAATCTTTTTAGCCTCTTTTTTTATGTCAAAAGGAGTGGTGGTTCACCGGATGTTAAGTGATCACCACCGTCCATAGACACTAGCAACACCAGGGGAGTCGCAAGTGCGTTGCCAGCCTGTGTACGGGGGAGGTGTAGGG
>MU160060.1:0-13593 GCA_015888305.1 Antheraea pernyi | reverse complement strand
TAGGGAAAGGAGAAACGGGAAGGGAAAGAAGGAAAGGAGGTGGGCCTCCGCCTCTCTGAAGGCTTGCATATAATATCGTCAAGAGTTTAATACAAAATAAAGTTCAAATATTATTATGGTAATTTAAAATTGGCATTTATTTATTCTGAAATTGTCTCAGTGAGACATAAAATATTACGCATATATAAATGTAGAATGTAGGTCATTTGTTAGAGCGGTTAAATTTTTTAGCAAGGACTGTATTTGATTTTATGCAACTTTTAATTTGTAAGGTTCCAGTTTTTATACATCTTTTTATATCTATTACGCGTACTTGTAATTCATGTTTTTTTTTTGTCTTTATATTCTGTGAAATTTTAAGACATGCGTATATTATAGGGGACGTAGCTACGCTTTGACGTGTAGAAGCAAAAGTTTGTAAAACGTTACAACTTCAAATAAGGTCAAATTACAGGGAATTAATAATAAAAATATGAAAATAATGAGTGTCTCTAAATCTTAGTCACTCCTTGCAATTGCAATGTTAATTTTTAACAAATTTTTAGACTAGTATGGCAATGCTATATATAAGCTATCTAATTTTTAAGAAAATTGTTGTTTCTATATATATCATATAACGAACAGGTGGGTCATCTGATGGTAAGTGATCACCGCCGCCCATAAATACTAGCAACACCAGGGGATACGCAAGTGCGTTGCCGCCCTTTTAACCTAGCATAATAATTGTTCAGTTACTGTGGCAGTATCTGAAATATTCTAAGCGATATCTTTGAAATTAAATATTAAAGGAATATTAATTTTACTTACATAATATTGCCCTTAGATGTGAAACTTACACTTTTCTGATACTTTTGTACAAGCGCGATAATAAAATTCGAGAAAATAATTATTACTGTTGAATATATTATGCCTACAGTGTAACTGATCCTTGAACCCCAATAAAAATGTATTATCTTCCACATAAGAAAAAATATAGAGATACATATTGCTGTATGGAACTACCACTCTTGAGTTGATATTATATCTCTACTATATATTTTAAACGTTTAACTAGGTTCATAGTAAAAATACTGTTCTAATATTTTCTAACCGAATATACTCGTTAAAAATAATTCTCTCAACGAACAGACGAGACTAAAAACAGCCTCGACGTGCGTAGGTGATTATTTTTCACAGAAAACAATTGCAAGATATATACGAAACCATACATCATCGATAGAACATTGTTACGATATGCGATATAAAAATAAGATGCGAATGCACTATTTCAGGAATCAAATCAAATTTTTAATACATATAAATAATAAAAAAATACCTACTTCGCTTGCATTTACACGAGAAGATGAAAAGAATCGATTGTTTACATTCCAACATCATTCATTTTTACTTTTTTATTTTCTAGAAACCTACAAACGAAGGAAAAAATATTTTGACAGATTAAATTTACATCTAGGATCTAATTATCGGTATTATACTAATAAAATAAAACTAGTTCTTAATTAATATTAATTATACGTACAAAAACTAATCATAAAAAGTTACAGAAATATTACATAGGAAGAAACGACGATGGCTGCGACATATTGAGCGGGAAATACTAAAGCTGGCTAATTTAGAAATTGGTACAGATAAAGCAAAACTATAGATATAATAAAAAAAACTTTTCAATTTGAAATAGTTCTAAAATCAACTTAATTTAAATATTACAGTATACTGTTACAAATATTTTGTACAGAGATCTAGGTGGGAATTGTTTGTACCTATGAACTATTTTTGGTTTGTTTTGAAAGTAGTTGGTGCTCGCTCGCTTCGCTAGTCGTAAAATTTTTGTATATTGTTTTATAGAGTATATGTCTTTGGCTACCGTTATGCAAAAATTTATAGTTTTCGGTTGTGAGTTATAGTCGTCAAGTGTATTAAAGATACAGTTACTTTCGCATTTATATTATTAGTATAAATTCAAGTTATACCATAGATAAAATAGATTTAATATATCATAGATAATGATAAAATACTGTTGCATAACCCACAGGATAAGCGGAATCCAATAAAACACCTGGTCTTAATTATATTACTGCGAATTTAGAATTATATGCCACAGAAAATGGTTACGATAAGTTGCAATACATCATAATAAATTACGGGTAATAACGTAAAATTGGAACACGATATTATTGTGATTTACGACCAATAAACAGACGTGTTCAATTTATGAGATTAGCTACTAAATATATTTGAATATGGCAACGCATTTAGAGCAAAATTTAAAACATACAAACTTCTTATATTTTTTTAGTAGTTATTATTATTTTTAACGCTCCAGCCAATGAAACAATTGCAATAAATGTGCAAGTAACTCGTGTTTTGAAAAACTAGCTTTTGTTTACGATTTGACTCTGACAACGTGCAAAATGTCACGATGATTCGTTGAGTAGATAAGACGCGAAATCGTAAACAAACAAACTCACATTTGCATTTATTATTATTAGTAAGGATAAGGACCTAGTATCAACGTATATGATCATTGTACTAGCATAGTTTCGTTCAATTATAATTTAGTTAGTCATAATACTTCTTACGAAATCATAATTTCATCAAAAATCAAACTACAAAATGTAAGAAGTATAAAATAGTAGTTTTTATTCAAAATCCAAACCTATTTAAGGAAGTCTTGATTTATTTTCTGTGATCCCGTGATAGTTACCGAATTAAACGACTCGACCTTGATATTGCTCTGTCTGAGAAAATATTTTTAGCGATGCTCGCGAACCCATCCGAGTTGAAAGAGAATTAATTTACCGCACATGTTGTACGCAAATTATGTCACACTACTATTTAATGACGTAATGAAACGTAAGCATCTAATAATGTTTAGATATGAATACTAGACTAGTTTATTACTACAGGAATGTATAAAGATAAATAATTATTGTTTACATCTGAATACACAATGTACAGTAGGAATTAGGTGCATCGCTTATTTCTCATAAATTACCTTTAAAATATAGGGTTTTTTTTAATTATAAACTCTAATGACCATATTAATTATTCCTACTGCCACCTACTGTAAATGTTTCATAGATAAATCTTTAATTATCCGAGTATTATTAAAAACAGTTTTTAATCCAATCACGTGTTAATAATTATTCGACTTATTGGCAGTGTGTTTCAATTAATTTAAAATAACCTTAAGAACACATGATTTGGTTTAGTATTGTGGCATACTCTATGTTCAGTTGTCTGTTTTAATGGATACCTGCCATAGCGTAAATATTTGAGTAGGTATGCAAAATAGACGGAAAAGAAGCTTTGACTAGATACATCAAAGTTAAAACCCGCTGAATTGAAAAGTATTCTTTTTTATATATTGTCAGTGTGTATTAAAAATTATTTAAAAAAAAGCATTTATAAATAAAGAATTGATAAATATATACATTCGGTTACAATTCGTGCGTTAACAGGTGTTAAAATTTATTCGCAAGAATGTTAATTGTATATCGTAGTTTTATTACAATGCATTTAATGTTTATAATTGACAAGAGTGTCCCACGGTTTTTATATTTAAAAAAATAATAAGAATTCTATGCAAAGTCAATAACTCTTCGAGGTGCTATCTCATTCTCATATATGCGAAGTGCCAAAACATCTGTGCCAATAATTTAATATCTTTTAAAATAACATAAGACTTACAATTCTTAATGCTCGGTACAACCATAGTACACATTTTTTTAAAGTAATATTTCTTAAGCGATTAAGCTAACCTCGGGTCCTCGACGGACCTTAAACAAGTTTATTTGTAACTGTCGATATTGCCTGTCATCCTGATATGGGGTTATTTATTAATGGCATCACACAGAGTTAATATTGAAACATTACAATTAATTAGCGTTGGAAAGTAAAGGTTGTTAATGACTAGAGATTGAAAAGAAAGTACAAAAACAATTTAAACCTTTTTATAACTTTATACATAGCCCACATTTATGTAGCTACAAAATAAATAAAAAGATAAAAATGCATTTTCATTTTAGTTTCAATAAACCTCATCATCTAATCGTAAAAATGAATACACACTTTCATATTAATATTTACATAAGTTTGTTTGATAAAAAAAGTTCCAGTTAGATAATGTCATATAATTCAATTTTGCAGAACACTCTACGGCTTATGGACTCTTCCGAAAGACTGGACGATTCACACCGCCGGCGCGCTCTATTCCGCGATTCAAAAATAAATAAAAAGATAAAAATGCATTTTCATTTCAGTTTCAATAAATCTCATCATCTAATCGTAAAAATGAATACACACTTTCATATTAATATTTACATAAGTATCTTTGATAAAAAAAGTTTCAGTTATGTAATGTAATATAATTCAATTTTGCAGAACATTCTACGGCTTATGGACTTTTCCGAAAGACTGGACGATTCACACCGCCGGCGCGGTCCATTCCACGATTCAAGAAGTACACGATTGAAGACTTCCATTTCCTAAAAGTTTTGGGCAAAGGCAGCTTTGGAAAGGTAAATATCATTTATCTATTACTTAACAAATTAAAGTACCTTAATAAAACCAGATATTTTTATTAAAATTCAAAAACCAAAATGTACCAATATATGTTGAGCCATTATGATGACTGTACATCGTTTTCGAAGAGACGATGGCCCAGGGTTTAGTTCATTCGGACACCGCATCTATCGAGGTAGGTTCGAATACTTGCGAATGGACGGAAATTATCAATGGAGGAGAAAGTCCTAGTGAAACTATAGCATGGTGGCTTTATCTAAGCTCGCCTAGCTAAGTACCAACCTCAAGTTTAGAATCTTTCTCCAAACACCTATAGGTGTGTTCCAGAAGCGGCACTTGAGAGCGATGCAGTCCCTCCTCTAGTACTAGCTTGTTCACCATCTTATACCAGGTCGTAATTTAACATTAGATGATCGCGATCAAACGCAAGAACCTATTTTTAAAAGTTTAAAAAATCTTAAGTATAGCTGATATTCGCTGAAATACAAACGCAATAGTGAATGTATTAATCTTGGAATAATGGTTTGTTTATGTAGTTTTACAGAGCATTCGTATTTGATTCTTTATGATATCAATTAGCATTGTTTTCCTCTCTGACCTATATGCAGTAGAACGCGTGCCAGATAGCGGACGTGACTGCATCACTGTTTCAAACTTACTTATAAGTATACATATCCTATTTGTGGGCTTTGTGTTCAATGACCTTTGATCACAATTCTCGCTTATATTCATACATGATTGTGTAAGCACATGTTTCTATATACAATTATACAATAAAGTGATTCCCTCAATTTATTACATAATGTAAGGCCATATTATCCCAAATATCTATAGCGCGGTGAAAACTGTATCGGTACTAAGACTAAACGTTAACAGCATAGTTGATTGGAAATCTCACTATATTTTTTTTTTTTATGTCATAGGTGGCAAACGAACAGGTGGGTCACCTGCTGTTAAGTGATCACCACCGTCCATGGACACTAACAACACCAAAGGAGTCGCAAGTGCGTTGCCATCTTTTGAAGGGAAGGGTTAGGGGAGGGAAAGGGAGAGGAGAGGGGAGGGGAGGTGGGTCTCCGGCGCTCTCACTGACCGAACGAAACGCAACAATGCAAGCACTGTTACTTCACGTCGGTTTTCTATGAGAGGGTGGTACTACCCCGGACGAGCCGACCCATTCATGTTGAAACCAATAATAGTTTCAGCGTGGCTCTACCACCATTATGAGGCATATGAGGCAAATGGCAATGCATATAGCTCATCGTACCCGTTCTCTAAAAATCTACATATTATTCACCTTCTTCCAATATATGTTCCAATACTACGCATAACGTATAGATAGCAAAGTCACGTGTGTATGGTACGTCCAGAGAATGGCTGCATACGTCACACGCTAATGAAAAATAATGTAGTCTATTTATTATATTTATATAGTTACTTTGGTAGAACGCATTAGGAATGAATACTTGCGTAGGATGGTTAGCCTAGAATAGAATGTTACGAGTGATAAAGAAATTACAAAAGATATATTCTGTTATTCAAATGTGTGTGAAAAATAGCGACCGTAGACATAGTCAGAAATATCCTGAATCGGTGTGTAATGTAGAATTAATTGATCTTAACGAAGAGAAAGAGATTTACAATCCCAGTAGAGATATGATTTGATGAGAGGTGAGACAATATTATTTATTTTCGCCAAAGATGTGAGAGAAAAGGATCCAGTTAATATTGTTATATATTATCGAGTTAAGGGTAAAGAATATTAAAAAATATGCGTATGTAATGTCCTGCAGACACAATGCTGTGATCAATGAATAAAACACTGTTCTAACTATTTGTATAACACATATAAAAGAATAAATACTCGACGTACAGAAATAAAATAAAACAAGGGTTTTTGCCAAGAAAACACTAATCTGAACATGAAATGATTTACAACGAGCACCGGAGATGAGCTGGCTGTAGAAAGACACGTCTAAACCTAACGCATGACAAACGTGTCACATTCCTGGCTGGGTAAATAACAAAATTATGATATTTGTATGTAAACAATTCTAAAGGTCAAATTAAATTATGATTTAAGTTTTTTTTGCGAACCGATTACGCTATTGGCCTGACGAGCCTTCACAGCTTCACCGGACCACATTATGATGTAAAAAATTTTATAGAAAAAATAATATTATAACCGCTCGCTTCGTAAAGAACGTAGACGAAAAGTACCTAGAACCATTTACGAAAAATTCCGCATGGGATTGGTCATAGTCCTAAGCCTAATCGTTCAGTAGTTTTGCCGTGATGGAGGTTCAAATAACTATATTTTCATAATATGATTACAAACAAAAATCCTTTACAGGAATTTTTTTCGAACTGACTATACACCATTGGCCTGTTAAGCCTCCACAATTTCACCAGACTAATCCTCTTCAGAAGCAGATTCCTGACTTACGATTAATTAATCTCATTTAAAGATGACCTAATTCATAGAACTATGGTTAGGTTACATATAAAACACACGACGGAAACAGGCTGTAAGATAAATCGTATATCTGAGAATTTGGATGTTTTATATATTTTTTAATTTATACGCCATCTAATATTTATTTTCGTCTACGGTGAACTCTATTGAAATTGGTTTGTTGTATTCTTAAATTACCACTCCGTTCATTCATGGCTTTCAATTGATCGACAAGGGTTTCTCTAACCATTGTTACTGATCATAAAAGCCCTCTCAAGGCTTACAGTAACTACGTTCTGTAGTATCCGAATCAAAACCGACAATGTAGATGTAAACCACAGTTGCCAGAAATATAATTCGCTCATTATCAGTCATTTCAAACGGTAAACAGTCGATCTCTGTTTCGTGTCTGTTACACGAGAAATCTGTGTCAAATTGTTGGGAAATGAAATGAAAATAGCATTTACTACCTGAGCTCAGTGTTCGCACGAGAATAGAATCGTTGAAATCTAGCATCTGAGTAAAGTATAATAGGTCTTGTTAAAAATATCTTTATTATCCACTTTGCCCAATTTAACATAAATGAAGAAACACTAATATAGACGAAGGAAGATAACTTTAAATATAAATTTATTGATAACTAGTTCGTGTTCGCGGTTTTGTTTTCATGAAAATGTTTTTTTTTTTCTTCAGAACTAGAGTCCTCGTCAATGTGTTTGACCACTCTGAATATAGCTGTAAGTTCAGGCTTGAGCCTAATATACTTAATACAAAACAAAGCTATCATATTATTATATAGATTTATAATTGGCATTTGTTTATCCTTGTTTACATATAAGTAATACGTATTTAAACTATATTTGTGTTCTACGCAACTCTATTCATAGCCATTAAAAAGTTTTGCGCAGACTGTACGTATAATAAAATTTTAACCCCTATAACCCAATTTAAGTTACCTTCGTCTAATTCCCTAATTGCTGCTTAACCTCTATAAAGCAGCGTAAATAGGTAATACTGTAATAGGTAATAATGTAGCCTAGGTAATACTAGCTATTGGTAAAAGTCTCGTAGAAATCAGTTCAGCCATTTCAGAGAACCTATACTAATATTATAAAGAGGTAAAGTTTGTGAGTTTGTGACGTTGTAGGGAATAATATCAGGAACTATTGGTTCGAATTGAAAAATTCTTTCAGTGTTCTATACCTCATTTATCGAGGATTTAGGCTATATATCATCACGCTACGACCAATAGGAGCGGAGCACCAATGAAGAATGTTTCAAAATCGTTATTTATCCTTTTGAGAGCGTCCCCTGCGTGTTAGCGTTAGCCCAGCGGACGAAGTCGCGGGCGGGGACTAGTAGCCTAATAAAACAGCACACATTTATCTAATGTATAGATATTTCAACGGATGTATTTGTATTATAACATAACTCATTTGTTTAGACGAGTGATGATTTAAGAAAATTACTCTATTAAATTACCACGATAAATAAAAAAATCTAATATGACGCACGGGACTTCAGAGTTCAAACATTAGAAACTGTCACGGATTAACACATTCATTTCATTGCCAGGGTGCAACGAACTCGTCAGACCGTCTTATTTTCGTTTGTTTGAAAAGTCAACCTGTACCGAAATCTTTTGCTATTTTAATGCACTTAATATTTAATTATCCGTAACGAGCGACCGCTCGCGACTTTGTATGCGGAAATTGCAATATAAAACTTTATAAATAAAACTAGCGGGCCCGGCGGACGTTGTCAAGCCCTGACAATAAAAGAAACCTTGACAAGTTATATGCACAAACCTTCCTCATGAATCACTTTATCTACAGATGAAAACCGCATGAAAATCCATTCAGTAGTTTTTGAGTTTATCGCGAACAGACAGACAGACAGACAGACGCGATAGGGAATTTGTTTTATATGACGATGACATCGTCCATGATAATCAGAGATGACGTAACTTTTCTATCAGTGAAAATATTTTTAGAATCTAGTCAGATTACTTCCTATGAGCAAACAAACTTGACTTTAACATTGAGATGTACAAATAAAATCGGCTGAGTGCCTTAAGAGCTCGCCTTAGTAGTCCGGTAAAGCTGTTAAGACCTTGCTAGGTCAATAGAAAAGTCAGTTCGAAAAAAAAAAAACATTGAGATGTCCATTTACTCTTATGGTTGATTTATTATTCTCTGTTAGTTTCTATATCATCATCGTTATAAATGTGAATTTGAATGTATTTGTTTCTTTCTTTTACACGCCGTACTCAACTGGTATCATGAAATGTCACATAATACACATTGTTAGGAATATAAAGAAGTACATAGTAGGGTGGACAAAAAAAACTTTTTTTTTTAGCTACCACGGAATTATCGTCCAAGATGTCGAAAAAAAATTCTGGTAAAGTTTGAGCTCTTAATATTAATTTTCAAAGATGTCACGTCGTGATTTTCAATTTCTCATTTAAATAACACGGGATTTTTTTTTTCATTTTGATGTATCTCATCGAGTTATTCTGTGGTAAAAGTAAATAAATCATTTTGTAGGAAATTGAACGGCCTACAAAAAAGTCTCATATAATTTTTCGCTAAGTCAACTCGGTTAAAAGTTAGTCGCAGTTAAAGTTCAACCTAAAATAATATATGATGACTTTCACAATCTTTTATAGTTTTTTTTACAAAAAAATGCCTTAAAAACATAAAACAACATATTGTTCGTGATTTTTATCATTCCGTGGTAATTCTAAAAAAAAGTGGTAGCTAAAAAAAAAATTAAAAGTTTTTTTTGGCCCACCCTAGTACATAGGGTACTTTTTATCCTGAAAAAAGTAGGTTTTTAGGCTTAATCTAAATTAATGCAAGTGAACCAGCGGGCATAAGCTAGTTAGGCTATATTTTATATTACAGTCAATAATAATTAGGACTCATCATCAAGTACGTTCATGCCTTAAATTAATCTTAAGACCAATTATTGTAACTCAATATTTTCTTCTTGTTTTTCGTATAAATTAACTAATTAATGTTTTCCACTATACAAAAGTACAAGTAAGCAGAATGAAAAGTATCCCGTCCTTCTTCAGGGTCCGAGCTACTTGTATGCCACAATTGATTGGTATTGATGCAAAGGTATAATTGTCAAAAGTACTTCTTACAGTTGTTTTCGCACATATAATATTAATTTTAAATAATATGATTTCTACAAATGCTTACACATACGAAAGAAGAAACTATTTATGTTCCATCATGTGATGGTTCACCTGAAATCCGCAGTGACGTCAAGTAGGTACCTAGACAGATTTTATGATTTATATGAGTCAAGAATTGATTCAAGAGCTTTTTGAAGTAACACTAAGTGGAAGAGCTTTGAAATTCTGATCGGCAACCTTTTTGTGTGACGAATAGTGGGGATAAACACTGTGTCGAATACCGTGTTGAAAATGCCGGTTCTCGTCCGATCACCGAAATTAAGCAACGTCGGGTGCGGTCAGTACTTGGATGGGTACACGCCTGAAAACCGCATGACTGAAAAGTTGTTTTTGTTGTTTTTTTATTGAAATGTTTTCCGGTAATACAAAAGTTTCACTTCTATACACCCTATATAGACGATACACCCTGTTTTTAAAGTACTTTAATATATTACTAACTTCTCAAAATTACTATGAAAAAACAGTAACATTTATTTAAATTTATTACCTATTAGGTCATAGTGGTTTTTTGAAGAGTCTTTGATATTTAATAATAGATAATTATACAATACAAAATTACACTTTGTATTCTTGTGAACTTCGATAATTTTCCCACAAAATAAAATGACATTGGATATTACATTAATATAAAAAAAAAGATTTTAAGCTTTCAGCCTTAGCTTACCCGCTTTAAGCTACTCTTCTCTACGTCCCGATGCTTTTGACAAGATACTAAAGAGAGAGAGAAAGAATACGTTTTATATTAGGAAAATATTTATTTTTTGTGAATAACGAGCTATAATATTCTTGATATATTACTTTTTTCTTTTTTTTTTATTGTAGCACGACAAAATGACTGCTCTATGCCTGATGGTAAGCACAGTACAATCCAAAAACAATGGCGACCACCGACTGATACAGTATCCATTCCGGCCTGCGAAAGGCTGAATATGCACAGACTGATCCCGAAACGCGACCCGCAGAAGCGAATCACTATGACGGGCTTTTTCGCCATATACATGGTGGTTGCGACCCAGTCAGGCTGTAAAACCCTACCACCCTGCTTTCGGCATTACCTCGTTCAATATTCAGCAGGGTGCACCACGTGCAGGTGAAGTTGGCTTGGATGTCTCAAGTCTTCGATATTATTCGACACCCGTAACACCTCAAAATTGTAGACTAAATGTAGTTGCTTATGCCGTAATTATTTTAATCCCTTTTAACATTAACGTTGGTTTTGCCCAACTTCTTACTCACAGGGTTTCGATATTATTCGACACCCGTAACACCTCAAAATTGTAGACTAAATGTAGTTGCTTATGCCGTAATTATTTTAATCCCTTTTAACATTAACGTTGGTTTTGCCCAACTTCTTACTCACAGGGTTTCAGTGCTAAGGTTCACTTGAATCAGATCATCATGCCCAGATACATAATTCAATCTATTTCGGGCTGCTTAATCCTTGGCCACTTATCTGAGCACGTGTCATCGTCCTCCTCTCAACAATGTTGCCAAATATTAACACCTCTAAGAACCAAATCTTTTATTTTAATTATCAAATAGAAAACAGCATTACGAGCAAATTTTTGGTCGGATCTTAGCTGTCGTGTAGTGGTTCTTATAAAGTTGAGATATTTGTCCTCATGTCATGTAATATTCTTTCTCTTTTACGTTCTCAATTAATTTGAATGGTACGCGTAATAAATAATGTCGAATAATTATAAACCATTCTTGTCAGGATTCGATTACAATTGTTGCAACGAATTGTTTTCGAAACGTGACAAGCTGTACTCTTATAAACTCAGGACTTGAGATTTCGAACAGGAGATCAGACGCTGCAAAATTTCGTATAAAAATAGCTAAGTCCATATTCTAATAGGAATACTAAAATACCATACAATATTCAAAAACTGATATAAACAAAATAAAGAAAATTGTGATTGGATTATGTAATTAGTAATCTACGTTTTAATTTTACTATCGACATTACTCTAATACAAATATTAACCTAATTATTTTACATAATCAAACACTAAATATGTATTTGATTTAAAATCTTATAGGTACCAACATTTTTATGTAACAAATATGATAACTAATGGTTATGCGTAGGGTTAAAACAAATAATTTCGTCAATAACACAAATATCAGCGTCGTGCTCGCAATGACATATGAATAATAAAATCGGACCGTTGGTAATTCATGTATTGTAGAAGACTCCTTCCTGGTTTCATTTGCGCTTGCTCCAGTTGCCTTTGAGTGCGGGCCAAGAATACGACTTGCGGCGCGGTGAAAGCATCATACTATAATAATATATTCTCGTATAAAACGAGTGCTCCAATCGTACGGTTGTCGCAAACACTTCCTGTAACATATATCAAAGCTAATGTCAACAGCCGTGTTTTCCTCAAATTTTATTGGATCATATACATTGCATAAACTTTTAAAACATTTTAATAATTCTGTCGACTCGTCTTCAAATTGTTTTGCATGCTTCATCCCATGTGTTTTTATGAGTATTGAATCATATATTTCTTCTTCTTTTTCTTGTTTTGGCTCCGCAGAAGCACTTGCCAGTGTCAATGTTTTGTTTCAATATAGATTTTTTTTCTCTTATCTGCAGACTCTCGGTCCGCACCATTTTTTTGGTATAGTTTTATTTAATGTGTGAGTTAAAAATCGTATCTGTGAGCATCTATTGGGTGGTTTTTTATTATATATATTTATTTCTTTATTTTTATGATTTCATTTAACTATGTTATGACGGATATTTTTTTAAAAGACGTTATTGCCTTTATGGCGGTTTCATTCCGGTCCCCTATCGCCATACAATATATTTTACATAATAAGTGTCGTGTGAATAATTTCAATGTTCCAACAAGATCGTAGCTCTCTTGTTAGAATTTTCCATGGAGTTTTTGTGGCATCTCAGAATTCATGGTCCGTGGTATTATTTTCCATTCACTTCACTTATGCACAATAACCGAACTGTATTACGTAAAACACCACCAGTTTTACAAAATATAGAGGCAAATAACACAAGATTATGAATAAAATATAAAATCCTAGTGGATCCATGTAAATTATGACAGACCATAATCCCACCAAAACTCAAAACATATATTTATTGTACTATATTCTTCATGTCATTATGTTAAAGAAGGTCGAAATTGTGGTATGTACCCAATGTTAGACAACATAGATTAAAAAGTTACATATGGAAAGGTCTCTTTAAAAGATTATTAGCAGGTTGAATGTTATTCTAAGAAACAGACCGTCATGCTAACAGTTATTCTCGCATTTTCCTTGAGCGAAAGAAGTTTAATTTAACAATTTGCTTCCACGTTATCTAATGCGATATTCGCGTAGTTCCCTTATTGAATCTTAATCACTTGAACTGTGTATTTATTAGATATCATATTTTCTA
>MU160059.1:32868-102619 GCA_015888305.1 Antheraea pernyi | reverse complement strand
ACCAGTAGTTCCTGAGATTACCCCTTACAACGTCACAAACTCACAAACTTTACTTTTTTACAATACTATTATTATTAATTATTATATTAGTATTAGTATAGATTGGTAGATACTAACTGTCATAAATATGAGTTGAAAAATGACGCGATTGTACGCTAAGCTAAGCTAACTATTCATACATATATGAGTTGTTGAAACATATATGTGTACCAAGCATACACACCTCAACAACCCTTATATATATTTCGTATCGGATAATATTCTAAAATGCATTTACTCAAGTCAGGCACTGAGAAAGCGTTTATGTCAAAACTACCATCGATTTGCCACTAGCGATAGGGGTTAGAACTAAGGAATTTGGTTTCTTAGGTAAATTCCTTGCTTACAACTATTAACTGCGATCTATGGATATATCTATATACGTATTTATAGAGCGATGCTGTGTAGCTTGCATACAAGCTTTTAACCATCAACGTTTAAAATGAGAATATGTTCATCTAGTTTTAAATAGGAGTATAAAAACAATACAAACAAAATATTTAACCTTTAGAGCGAGACGTATTTATTTTAATGGAATAATAGAGTACAATTTTATGTTCTGTACGCCAAATTATTAATACCCAGTCAAGAAAAAACATAGATCCAAACTTTCATAACAGCGCCATCTAGTGATTTGAGAGTGACACAAGTATTTACATCAACAAATTCAATAGACCGTGGTAACAACTAGTTACTGTTTCTGTTGTTTACCAAAAGATGTCGCCCAAAGTCTTTATCATGATAACACTATAGCTACGCGGCGACTTTAGGGCACAGATCGCACTTAATTGATTTTATTAAAGTGAATATTATATTATGTTAGTGGAAACTGAAATTGTTATATTTATACATAATTGTATGTGTAGGTACTAATAATCGACTTATGTTACAGGTTGCAGGAATTTCTAGCAATCAGCCACAGGCGGAACTTTTAAACCAGGTATAATAAATAATGAGTTATAGTTTATAATTAATAATATACGGTAGTCCGGTGAAGCTGTTAAGACCGTGCTTGGTCAATAGCGTAGTCAGTTAAAAAAACAAAACAAAAAATATATTCAGTTTTCCTTTGGTGCAATATCCTTAAATAAATAGGTCCTTTCGTTCTACCATACAATTCTTCAACCGCCGACCATTCTTCATTGTTTATACGCTCTTGCACATATTCCAATTATTTTTTACATTATAAATCCAAATTGGATGGCTTAAAAGTAAAGGTAAGTTATATAAATAATAATAACTACAACAAATATATGTAGCGTCGGATTGGCGTCGAGGTGACATTTGCCAGTCGGGCCCCAGCCTGCGCGGGCTCCCCACGAGCGTGGCTTGCGGGGCTTGCGACAACGGTAGGATAGAAGGCCCGCGCAGGCTAGGTTCCAGCTCTTGCGACCTAAATGTAAAACTAGATCAGATAGTTCGTTCATACAGAGAGCAATGAAATAGAAAAATGAGTGCGTGTAACCGTCACACGCGATTGAAGTAAAATTTCTTTGGCGTTATAATAGGTGGCGCTTAAGTTAAAAATAAATACAATATATGAAAATTTAAAAAGGCATTTATTGATGATGTAACACTAGTAATATTATCGTCGTAAACATTTATTATCGTCGACCACTATACATTTTAAAACATTAATTTTATTACTATCATACTTCAAATATGATATGATTGGTTTATGATAACTGAAATGAGAAACATAAATGCTTTTCTATATTTTATTTATTTTATAACAATGAGTTGCTAATATTTACCGTCTTATTTAAGTTCTGAATTAGCTGATAGATGGCACTACAGATAATGAAGCTTTGATTTATTTTGTTACTAACTTACATTGAAACCAGATGGCAGTACGGTCGCGCGCCTATATATACATAATTCTCTTGTATGATTTTTATTATTATTCAATTTTCATTTTAATATTTTTATTAAAAAAATTTTTTTTCCAAAAATGATTGTTTTTTATTAACCATTTTTTTATAAGCTGACCCATGCAAGTTCGTCTGCACCAAATAGGTTTCAGTTTTATTTTTATTTTATTTCTAAACGCGAAAAATCTTAAAAAACTCACAACCCGAATTTCGATTATCGGATCCAATTGTGACTCCAAATTATCCTATATATATTGTCAAGAAATGTCTTCCCTGTATCCTCTGGGTTGCTCCTCTGACCCTCACCTCCATGCCTCATTTACTATATAATATATATTTCCTTAAGTAAAAAGTAATCTAATACACCTTTGTAACAGAGAAATAATTTTCAAAATCGGATCTGTAGTACTCTGATACTAACCCAAATATCCAAACAAACTCACAAATTTCAACTTTTTAATATTGGAGTTTCATAGATATGAATTCTACGATTGTCAAGTCGGACATGGGAGAGTCACTTTATAGATAATATTAAATTTTATTATATAATTTACTTCTTTCAGATTAGGCCACTGAGATCAAACATCATCAAACATCAACAGCACCACTACAGCGTTTTCCTTTTTCGCAAGTCTAAACTAACCTAACCGACACATAAAATTGATAATAAGTGGATACTTTCGTATGCAATCCAACGCATTTCCTATGATTTATCTGGTAATCCAAATAATCGGACGATTAAATTATTTTATTGATCCGTTTAGCGGACGAATACACATTTCGAATTGTGATAACTGATGTTTCGTTGAAATATGTCAAACATCTCAAAACAATATAAACGTAGTGTAAAAAGTTTCAATATGAAGAAAAAGCCCTTTCTTTCTTTAAGGTAAACAATGTCATTAATATAATATAAAAAAACCATTATATATATATATATATATATATTGAGCCAGGAACACTCTCGATCGTCCCCAGCATACCTCTCTAAATTATTACCACAGTCTGTTCAGTAGTTTCGGCATGCATAGCGGACAAACATACAAACATTGATTTTTATATATAAAGATATCTGAATTACTGGATCCTGGTTTCGGTACTTAATAGTATCCTAAAGAAACTCTTACGTTCTCGAATCTTTCAGTAAAGAAAACTATCGCGTTTTCTAGGCTCGCTTGATTTGCAAACACCTGTGAGTGGCTTGTGGAAGCTGTTCTTAAGAGCTAGATTTACGTTGCATACATATTGGATTACATTATCATTTAACATCAGCTGAGAATGTAGTCAAATGTTGAAATCTAGAAACTATAAAAGAAAACAATAGTCTCTTTATACCTTTGGGATTACAATATCGTACGGAGAAAGAAGCGGATATATTCTATCTGGTGTTCAATCAAAACGAACTAACGAATCGATCGGTATTGAAAGCCCCGCGTTGTAAAGTTATCCTGTACCGTACTTTTTTATCCGAGCACCTCCGAATTCGTTTCCATCCGCTTTTGTTGTATGTCGTATCAAAGCCGTGTGTTTTGGTAAAAGAATAAAAAATAACTTCGATAGAGTATTCACTAATTGATCGCTCGTTCGGATTCGTTGCGGTGCGTTTCGTGACGTCCGTGTCGCAGTTCAACTTCAAATTTTGATTATTTGAATCTTCTATAAAAATAAAATAATAGAGGTCTGTCTTTGTGCAAACATAATGCAAAACTACAGATTAGATTTTGGTAATTTTGGCGCTTATCTAAAAAAAGATTATGACGGTAGCTGCATTTAATATAAGGTTATTAATGTTTAAAAATATAAACAAAAGAATTTTTATATAAAGAAGAAGAAAGTGCTTATAAATTATTTTTATAAGCACTGCGTGTTAAGGAATGAGTGTTTTCCTGCTGTGGAGAAATGGGGCAAGGGGTATGGTGCTTATGTTTTTAAAGTAGAACTTCCAAAGCCCCGCGTTGTAAAGTTATCCTGTACCGTACTTTTTTATCCGAGCACCTCCGAATTCGTTTCCATCCGCTTTTGTTGTATGTCGTATCAAAGCCGTGTGTTTTGGTAAAAGAATAAAAAATAACTTCGATAGAGTATTCACTAATTGATCGCTCGTTCGGATTCGTTGCGGTGCGTTTCGTGACGTCCGTGTCGCAGTTCAACTTCAAATTTTGATTATTTGAATCTTCTATAAAAATAAAATAATAGAGGTCTGTCTTTGTGCAAACATAATGCAAAACTACAGATTAGATTTTGGTAATTTTGGCGCTTATCTAAAAAAAGATTATCACGGTAGCTGCATTTAATATAAGGTTATTAATGTTTAAAAATATAAATCAAAAATATAATTTTTATATAAAGAAGAAGAAAGTGCTTATAAATTATTTTTATAAGCACTGCGTGTTAAGGAATGAGTGTTTTCCTGCTGTGGAGAAATGGGGCAAGTGGTATGGTGCTTATGTTTCTAAAGTAGAACTTCTTATGGGAGGCCTTTGTAATTCTGATCGGCTTCCTTTTTATATGACTAGAATCGTCGCGAATTCCATGAAACAGGCAACAGCCAAGCCGAAATGTGCCGTGCACTCTTGAGCTGGTTGCCCAAACAAAATCGGCTGAGTGCCTTAAGTGCTCGCCTTAGTAGTCCGGTAAAGCTGTTAAGACCTTGCTAGGTCAATAAAGTAGTCAGTTCGAAAAAAATAATACTAGAAGTGGGAAGGATAAACACCGTGTGGGTAGAGTCTTGAAAACACTGGTTCTCGTCCGATCACCAAAGTTAAGCAATGTCAGGGGTAGTCAGTTCTTGGATAGATGACTGCCTTGGAACACCACGTGACTTTGGCTTTCTGTAATATTTTTTAAATTATATTGTTCCCCTGTAATAGAAAAGCTTCACTTCTATCGTGTATATTTACGACACGCTCTGTTTTTTCTCTGTACATAAAATATATTATTAGACAGAAGAATGCAGAAGAGAATGCAGGTGTCAACTAGTTAATAATGGTAGTTGATTAAGCCTAGAAAAGAGACTTGTTCTCAAATATGTCTTCCGAAAAGCATTACCTATGTTTAGTGATAAATCGAGTACCCGGCATTTCATTTAGAATGTTAGGGAGAAAATAAGATCGGTTCTATCGTAGCATGCCGATCTTAACTCACTTATCTTACTCTTCTTCTCAACGTGCCAATTACATACATTTACTTGTACGTTTGCTAAACGGGTAAATATTTGATGCCTTGTTGATGGCGACAAATGCCTTAACATCAGTTTTATATATATATGATTTTTGCCGAAACGGAAAATAACTTGAGGATTCTAGACTATAAAATTTTAGAAATACCTTGAATAGATTAGATAAAATACATTTATATAAACTTGGAGAAAATCTGTAACACAGAGTGACTAAAATGGTTTTTTACGTATATTATGATATTTTTATAATAAGATTTAGAAATGATGAATTATTTATTACGTATTGAATATGTATCGAAAATTTTATTGTTTTTTAGTATACTGTTTTAGAACAATTAGAATTAAAGGGCTTTGTTATATTATATGTAGACAGAATCAAATAAGTTTGTGTCTGTTTATACGCCCATAAATTAAAACTTCGTTACTCTCTTGAAAATGCAGTATAGGATACATGCTAAAATTAAATAATCAGTTGATGCTATGAAATATTATGTGCTCTAAATATTTTTATGAAACTAGTTTTTCAGTACATGAATTTGTCGACTATTTATATTACTGCTTTATATTATATTTATTTTATTACTATTACACATTTAATAATTACTTATTAATAATCTAATAGCACGGTACATACTTTATTGACAAGAAACAAGTTAAAAAAATATGTAGAATTAGAACCTATAGAAAAACTTATTATTTTCAGTACTATCAAAGTAATGTTATGAGTTATGAAGTTATTAACAATTTTTAGGGCTAAATTTGTGCTGTCAAAATCGAGTTATAAACAAACAGAAAAAGTAACCTTGGTCTTTACGAAATATATTTTTGTTTGTGTAGTTATAGATACGGAAAAATATTACTATATAGGTTTATTCCTAATATGAACTGATTGGAAACTTTTACGGTAACACAAAAACACTGCGATGCATCGAATCGATCGGCGCGGTTGTCGACAGTTTCCATTCCCTACACACAGATGGCATTGCTTGGGAACTAATATCATTCTTATTCGTAATTATAACGAACATGTGGCGAGATCTATTTTAATTCCAATCTATTATGGTTTTAATTAGGTAGCGTTTGTAACGTCCCTGACGATTTCCTTTTCTGGGAGAATTGATTTGGGTTTAGTAAATAATTAGGTAAGCAAATGACAGTCGGTCATGTTATATTTTTTATTATAGGTCTTTCTTATAAAGTAAATTATATATTGGTACCAAATCTGGTAGACGTCTCACAAATATGGGTATTTGAATAGAATCCACGTAAACCTGGAATACAATTTCGAATAATAGAAGGGATTAATATGTTAATTTATTAATTAATTTCTTTAACTAAACTAACACATTAACTCTATCTAATATATACAAGTATTAACGTAAATTTAATTTTTTATTATAAATAATATGTTATTAGCTTTTTCCGCGTCTTAATTAATGTATTTCATATTAATTACATATTTAGTGCTTTTCATTATATTAAAAAAATAAATAATACATACTGTATATCAAAACTATCGAAATAGTAGTTAAAAAAAAAAACTATCGAGACATATTTTTTAGACCTTTAATAGATACAGAGACTGCATACATAGTCTTTAAAAATGTGAAATGATGCATCTATATAACGAAAAAAATAAATAAATCATTTTACTATTTGATTACTAAGTTACTAAGGATTTATCGTTGGAGAAACTTGTATTGTAGTTATGTTTATTCCGAAAATTGCGTGCGTCGTACTTTTTAATCTATTAAACCATTTGATATATACTATCTTGATATCCGGAAAATAAAGCTGTCGACACATTGAAAAGGATATTTTTCAGCGTCCTGACAGTTCAAGTAGGTTAGAAAACAATCAGTTAGCCGTGACACCTAATTTGTGTTCAATTTGAAATCTTAATAAGCCGTCAAACCGTTCTAGAAATAACTTTAACTAATTGCGTTCCGTTACACCCATGGCGACAATTGACAAATGCGTTCTCTGTCGACTGCGTTATATACAATTACTCCGTAACAAATTTATATTTACCGTCGACAGTTACCCATCTCTCTATAATGATGTTTATATTTAGGCTAATATAGTTATTTTTAAATTTTTAAACACCAGCAAAAATGTTACATTATATAGTACAAAAAATACTGAACGCAACACATCTCGATGACAGCGCGGCAAATGTCACTTTTTAGCGGGAAACTGGGCTTTTGCATGAACATTATAGAGGTTAGTTTCCCTCTTTTAATTATTCCCAAATTGAGTGTTTGCTTTGCAAGGAGGGCTTCTTTGGTGCGAACGGTGATAAATCATTCTGAATTGTCAGACGTCTCGTTGGGTGTGTGTGACAAATTACCCGTGCGCCATTTATCGGCATAGTTATGTAGACTGCTGAGGAATAGACTACTATTTATTTAATAGAAGATAAAAAAATATATTTTCAGCGTTATATATTAAAGTATAATTTGTATCGGTCTATACAGACTAGAAACATTATTTGAAAATTTTTTTTAAATACAGATGTGGCACAGAAGGTTTATATTAATAACTAAGACAATTCACTAGTGACCCATCCCGGTTTCACACGGGTACAATATGTTTACTGCTATGGTACCATGAGTGTACAAACTGATTAGGAAATTTTATTATGAGTGTAACCCGTAAATTTTCTAGTATCTACATTGAAATTTACATTTGACCCAGTTAAAAGAAGTTTCATAAGTCACGTGTGGTAATCTTTTTTTTTTTGTGCGTAATATAAAATATGTGATACTTTCTACGATAATCATTGTAATAATGCTGAAAACGGTGGTTCATATCTGTACTTAATGGTCAATTTGACTATGTATTAATATCTAACTGGATAAAAATGTTTATAATTTTTATTATATCAGTTAGATATAGATAATACTATTTTATTTAAATAAGTAGATATTAAACCATTACACTATATTTAAATGAGTATTATACCTACCTACTATGATTCTGATAAATTACATTTTATGTAATATCATTAGACGTAATTAATTTTATATTACTACTTAATGATATTTATAATTGTACTGTTAGTTATCGTTAGATTAACATTACAAATAAAACAAAAATCAATATATATTCCTAATATTTATAACTAATTTAGTCAATAAATCGTAACAATTAGTTTGAAACGATGCGCAATATGTAAGGCCGAGTGTACGTTACATTATTCAAACTCATGAAAGCGCTCACTAACCGAGCAATAACAATCCAGTCCGCTTTCAGAACGTACAAATTATAACTGATTTATCGCGAGGAACATTCAATTAAGTTAGGAAGACATCGCTTATTTAGTCGAGTGTCTTTGTGAAAAAACAAATTCTCCCCCGAAACAGATTTGTTAAATACAAATTGGTTATTAAAATTCTTGGCGTGCGTTCTGTTATACAATTTGATGGCGCGGTATTTGCGTTCGAGTTTTTGAACTTCTGTTTTTAATTTTATTGCTTTAACTAAAATTGTGTACTAATTAATAGACTATCTTCTATACATCATTAGATATTATTAAAAAAGTCACGTCTGTCTGTATGTTCGCGATAAACTCAAAACTACTGTACGCATTTTCATGTGGTTTTCACCAGTAGATAAAGTGATTCACGAGGAAGGTTTCAAGATATTTTTTATTATCAGGGCGGGACAACGTCCGCCGGGCCTGCTAGTAAAAAATAGATGCCTAATATTTAACCTAATTATCTTGAGAGACGCAAAACTCATATACATACGTCAAGTGATTTACGCAAAGACGAACTGGTGTAATAAATGAATTACGCCCTGTCACGTACTCCGGGCTGCGTCCCGTTGTCCTTTGTTCAACCGAACGGCGTTTCCATGATAAGCAGTTATTTAATGATTATTCTTGAAAAAAGCCTCCTCAATTTTGTTCACTGAAGCTAGGTGTGCTTTTTTACATTAAAAGGTATCGTCCTCATACTTAAAAAAAAAATATAGGACAAACTTTAACTGAGGTTCTCTTTGTTGTTTATTAGTATTTGTTTTGATTTTTTTTATATGTTAATTATGACCATTAACCACCTCACGATTGAAGGGTGTTAAACTTTAAACGGTCACCTGGTATAATCTACCACTTGTGGTTATAGCGTACTTGAAAGGCCAAGTGTTTTTGTTATTTGGCTTGAAAGATAAATAAAATAAATTGTCGGTAATGAATAACCGCTGCAATTTTAATTGGCGTCGAGACGGAATGCGTCGCGTTTTTTTAGTTAAAACTTTTTAATTAACGCCTCCACTGGAATGGACGCCCGTCAGTTTTTCGACGGTCGTCTGTTTATTAATTAAGCGATTTATGTTGTTTCTAGATTTACGAAAACGTAAAACTTTAATTATATCTGTCGTATTCTTATAATCCTATAAATAAATAAGAAACTACAATGAAAGTTTTAGATCAAGTGAAATTGAGTCTAAGCTTGTCTATACATATAATAAGAATGTAGGTGTCTACCAATGAGTAATAAAAAACATTTCAATAATTTTTAGAAACGTCTGTCTGTTTGTTTGAACACGCTAACTGGTTTTTCGTTCACCAGATCAATTATTTTTTATAGTAGCACTGCAAAATGACTGCACTGTGCCTGATGGTAAGCACAGTACAATCTAAAAACAATGGCGACCACCGAGTGATATACTATCCATCGCCGGTCGCCGCTGTCATGCCGGCCTGCGAAACGCGACCCGCGTAAGCGAGTCAATATGACGGGCTTTTTCGCCATATACATTGTGGTTGCGACCCAGTCAGGCTGTAAAACCCTACCACCCCGCTATCGCCATTGCCTCGTTCGTTATTCAGCAGGGTGCACCACGTGCAGGTTATGTTGGCTTGGATGTCTCAAGTCTTAGATGTTATTTGACAGCCCTTACATCTTTTCAAAGGAATCATAAAGTATATCATCGAGTAACATTCAGTCTTTATGTTATTAAAATCGGTTCACTCTATCAAAGCTTATTGTAAATTTAATAACGACTTGACTTAAGTATCAGAGACAAGTAGATAAGTAAGTGGATTTAATACATAAAGATGATTTTATTAATAACTGATTTTTTTAAATAAGGTTTCCCCGTTGACGAAATCTCAGGCATAAAATTCCCTTTTAGTTTCTTCTTCCTACTTTAGTAAGCAATTTTCTTTATCGAAATCTAGCTTTTGCTCACGGCTTCGCTTGTGTTTATGTGGATTTGACCTACCCTTCGGGAACATAACGTTTTTGTGTCCGATATGCACCCTATATCCTTTTTCTACCCCTAATAACGTATATGAAAAATTTCATTATATTGGGAGAGTAGATAGGGCGTGAAAGCGTAACAGACAAACATTCGTATTTATAGTATAAATATAATGATTTCTATGTTTATAATTAATTGTAATTATTTAATATGGCCTTTATAAACCAAAAAGATTTTTAAATGATTTATAGATCTACTTCTGGTTCCGCTACGTGATAAAAGGCAATACGTCGTTAATCGGACATTATTCATTTCTATGTCGAAATTATAGGTAGTCCGATGAAGCTGTTAAGACCTTGCTTGGTCAATAGCGTAGTCAGTTCGAAAAATAAATAAATGTGAAGTTATTTGTAGGGCGAATGGAAGCTCTGCTCGGATAAATAGTCACTCTGCTCACAGAGTGTTAAATGGTTTTTCCTCTCTATGATTATACGTTTGTTTATTACATTAGTATGGATTATTGCTACCTTTATCAAAAAAGTGTGTGTGTGTACTTATGTACACGCGTTAGAAGTTATACTTATAAAAAATATATAAAAAATCTTTTCAAAAATTTTATCTTCCGCCTTATTCTACGTTTGTAGACAAAACGACACTGACAATAGAAAAAATTGACTATAGCTAACTTCAGGGTATCGGTTTTTCGTGACGGTGTACGCGCGCATCATAAAAATTTACTCTCATCATTTTTCCCTAACGCGCCAAAAGAAGTATTACTTCAACCCTCACACCATGGAATGGTTACACCAAGATGTTTCCCTTCACCGGACGCTCTAACTCAGGACTCAGTCTTGTTCTTGTGTAAATATATTCCAGGTGTACCGACTTGAGGTGACTTCAGTATTCCAATATGATTGTGGTCTCCAACAGAACATTTCAAGAAGTTTTATGACGTATGATTTATGATATTGCGGCTTTATTTCTAATGCACTTCACTTGCGCCTGAAAACCATATTATATTACGTGAGATGCCACTAATATTACAAAATATAAGGTCGAATAACTTAATATTACAAATAAAAAAATAAAGACCACTACTATAACTGAGATACCACCTAAAACTCCAAAATACAATCGGAAATACATAAGTCTCAATTATATTTATCATTATTACATAGTATAAAGTCCCCTACCGCGTCTGTCTGTCTGTCTGTTCGCGATAAACTCAAAAAGTACTGAACGGATTTGCATGCGGTTTTCACCAGTGGATAAAGTGATTCATGAGGAACGTTTTGGTAGATAATATCTCAAGGATTTATTTTTCATCAGGGCGGGACAACGTCTGCCGGGCTCGCTAGTTAGTATTATAATCCAGTCCTTAGGTATACTAAGACTCTCTTCTGTTTATTCACTTGCAATACTCGATTTACTCTCAGAAATAACAATTTTCGTTACCTCCTAACAGCCTACAGGCGCCTCCAAAACTAATGACTATAAGAATACAGTACGCAACCCTGTGGCGATAGTAAATCCTTCACAGCATGACTCGTAGTACCGTGTTCTTGGTCAATGCTACCCAGCTGTGATAGAATCGAGTTGGATTAAGTACAAAATACGTTTAAAATTTACTTACCTATACATTGCATATTAAAACCAATTAGTATATTTAAGGGGTAGATAGGTACATAAGTAAATTTGCTGCCTGGGTGTACCAATGAAGAAAATGAGACCAAATCTTCATTTTATTGAAACAAAATTGGGAACTAAGCAACTGAACGCCACCTGTCAATGTTACCAGTATTTTTAAATATACTGTCTTTGTTTAATTCATTTTGTGAAAACTTCTTTAGGCGCTTTGAGCGGTATTTTTGGAAGGACACTTATGTAAAACTTATATACAAACTTATGATTTCCCGTCAGAGACATGCTACTAGCGTGACCGACCGTATTGCGCTTTAACGGCTTGGGCCAAACCAGCGACGCGTTGTATAGCGGCCTGTGTGTATCTAATATCGATAGTTTGCAGCTTATCATATGTTTGATGATTAATAGATTTTATTGACAAAGGGAGAGACCCGACGGCTGCATTTTCCTCCATTTATATTGTATTTCACAACACTACTTACTGACACACTGAAATAAAAATACGACTTTTTGAATTCTTGCTCCTTTTATTAATGATCTCAGCACAACCTCGTGCACGCATTTATAATTTCGAGTCATGACATGCTAGTAAGCATGACCGACCGTATTGCGCTCGCAAGACTTGCGTCAGATTAGCGATGCATAGTATAAGAGCCTATGGACTTCTAATATTAATATTTTGTATTGAAGTTATGTAGACCATCATCTGTTTAATGAATTAATAAACTGTATAAAAAAAGTATATAATTATTATTCTGAGTGACATAATAACAAAATAATATTTCCCATTTCACAAGAGAATCTAGTCCTGTGTCTAATTGTAGAGGTGCAGGCATTCTATATTCAATACCGGCCATGACTTCAATTTCTCCTTCAAGCATGCTACTTAAATTGATGACACGAAATATCCTGTTTTTATTGTAATGGTTCTTCTCGGGTGCGCCATGTAATGTTTATCAGTTAATAATAACACCGTTTATATAGAAACATTTTAGTTTATTATGATATTTTACAGAATATAGGAAACTCACTTATCGCTAGTTCAACCAACGTAACAACCATTTACTTAAACATACATGAGTGACAGTTGCTAGTGTTGCCACTCTATTACAATAATTAATTTTAAAATTCAAAATAGAACATAGTTAAATTCCATTGTTATGAGTTCTGTCGGTAGTCCTTATGACTTGGTACTTATTTGTAAAAATCTTCTGATCAATTTAAAAAAATATCTTCTGGTTTTCTCACATAAAAAAATCAACTTCCTTGCACCTCTCCTTAATCTAATTATTTCGTTCATTCAATATTTTTATATTCATGATTTATTAAAAATATATACATATCGACTGGAGAAAGCGGAAATGTCGTAACTTGCATTTTGGGATATACCACTTTTTCTGGTATTAAAAAAAATACTGCTACAAAAGATCTGGGTATCGCTTTCCTACGATTAAAATTTTTCATCGATATGACCTTGCTGTTTTGCCTAGTTTTAGCACTACACATAAAAAAAAATTGAATGTTTGAAATAGTTATTTCGCTCTGGTGTAAATTGGGATTTACCAGTTCCGACAATTCCGCTTTCTTCCGTCGATATCTGCAATAGAATACTGATTCCTGGCATGAAAGTTTCAGGCATGACATACACCTTGCAAATTAAATCCGTATAGTTAAAAATTCGATAAAATAAAAGCATATCTCATCAAATATTAAGAGGCTAATGAGACAAAAAGTAAATGTCATTCTGTGAGAGTCAGTAAATCATCAGGCGGGCCGCAGCGTGGTGCGATTGTGTATTCGGTTGCACAATGCGGTCCCGCCGCGGACCTAATCATGCACAGATAAAACGCTCTACGCACTGGAATTTGACACTTTTTGTGTACATCACGGATAATATACAGAGTGTTTGTTTTATATTCTCTACTATTAACTGTTTAGTAGCGTTTTCTCCCTTTTCTGGGAACAGATTTTCTTAAAGTCTTGTTGTTGAGTAGCTATTGAAATAAAAGTTTTTTTTTAATGTTATAAACTTTTTAAAGTGGACTTATAGGATTGTGCTTAACTGCCGATATACGTATTCTTTTTAATTATTTGCTTAGTAAATTATTTGTATTTGATAAATAGTTTATTTTGATACTGGCGACAAGTCGACGTTCTCCGTGACACATGTCTTTCGCAGAAGAATGTCATAAAAAAAATTGATGTTTCGAACATATTTTCCTATACATATAAATACATTATGTCGTAGTATGTACTATTTTGATACTCTGCTGTTTTCCATGTCGTGGTCGGCACATTAAAAAAACAATTAATTTTGAGTCTTCTTATAAATTATACTGTACAACTGTAACAACCTTCCCTTGCGTACCTAAGCTGTTTTGATTGTTTCTTCTGCACCTCAATTACAAATCAGCAAAAGCAAACTTTTAGCAAAATTCTACTATGGTGAACGCATTTGAAACTGAGTCGTCTGGCAATAAATGTCACTGACAGTAGGAATGTGCACGCAATGCAACCCGTTATTGATACTTGGCTACCTGCGCACGGGGGGTCGATACGTCATCGTGACATTTATTAGTATTCTGACTTCTGATTGGTCGTTACGAGTAAGAGTTGTTGTTTTTCTATAAATATATTATTTTTTGTTATGATACTAATTACATATATGCACAATGGAGAATTTATTTTCCAACGTAGTTTTGAAGAAGTTAAATAGTGACATCAACGCTCAAGCTCGGGCTGTAATTCACAACGTATTTCTGTTTTTTTTTTAATATTAATTAACCTACAGGAAGATGACACAGATGGAATAGATACGCATGAGGATTTTTGAAGAACTAAGAAGTATCTCTAGAAAATGTGCGTAGAAGAAGCGCTGTCTTTGCTTTGCTAAGCTTTAGTTGGTTTCCTAACTAACTAAGCTAACCGATACTTAGTTATTTTCAATATCACTGTATTTTTAGAAAAATCAGTCCATTCCTAGATTGCGAAAAGGTCCCAGGATAGAGGGGAATTAACACTGATTTGATAACAAATGAAAAAGTGTTACACCAAAATCTATCAACGTTGAAGAATACTGTTTGGTTTAATGAGTAAGAGTTACATATAAACTTCTTAATCTGACTAATAAGATACTAGTGAAGGTTACTTTCATCCAAAGACAAAAAGAGTTGTGTGTAGTTAACACACAGTTGAAGTTAAACTTAGTATACTGATTAATGTTTAAGAGAATGAGATGAATACACTATGGAGGTGGTAGATATTAGTTTTCGGCACTATTCTGTAATATCTTAATATATATATTAAGATTGTTAATAATAAACAACACAAAATATTAAAAAAAAATCACGATAGTTTGATTCCAAAGAAAATAATGTGTTATAGATTTGAATGGTTCTCGCTCTCTCCCTCTCTTTGTACATATTCCGAATACGTTAAAAAAATATCTACTATCTCATTCTTTCACAGCCTTAACCGTATGTAAACATTTATAACTAACCGCCGGAGGAGGTATCTCTCGGTGATCGCTGTTGTATTTGGATTTTACTGTTCTTACCATCAGGCACAGTGCAGTCACTTTGCCATGCTACAATTAAAAAAAAAATCTCTTTTTCGTTACAAAATTTCGTTTCATAAAATACAATTCACACAAACTCCAGTCCCAAAAGAAAATTCTTAGGTGGATATAATTCTTTTGCTTAGTCCGTTCTTCCAATATCAATTTTACTTCTTAACGTTATATATTTAAGATAAGGATAAAAATGCAGGAAAATTTTCTCATTAATATATTTATAAAAAATCAAACACAAAACATAATACAGCCTGTATCATAATATCGTTTCACAAGAAAACCGTGCCTAAATAGCCGAAATCGTGCATGTCATTGGTACCTCTTAATGGTAGATCTTTAAGCCCGATTAGCCGTGTAAATAGAAAATAAACAAAAACGTAATGATAAACGGATTTACGGATACACTTCTATATAATAAGTGTTTTTATCTTGCAACCAACACTTTACAGTAACAATAACATCTCCTTCAAAAACAAATTAAAACCTCAGATATTTTTCCTCTTAAATGTTTAATAGGTGGCTGAGGTCGTGACTGTATCCTATCTTACGGTCAATTTAACATTCGATTGGTCACCGAAAAAATTACAATTATAATAATGGGTCACAGTTGTTGACCTTGTTTCCGGTATCTCGGTTCTCTGATACAAAACGATGGTTGCATAGACAAGGACGTGAGGAATAGGATAAATGCAGGGTGGATGAAATGGCGAAAGGTGTCTGGTGTAGCTTGTGCCCCACGAATGCCCTTGAAACTCAAAGGGAAGGTGTATAAAACTATTATAAGAAATAAGATTATTATAAACTCGACTCTTCGAATTTACTTTATCTTTACTACTTTTACAAATGTAATAGAGTGTGATGTTTAAATATATTTTAACTAGCTGTACCCGCGACTTCGTCCGCGTGGAATGGTATCTTTGGATAGCAGTGTTTCACTGCAAAGAGCTTATTAAATTATTTAAGTATATAAGTACATAAGGTATATGAGGCGAGATGAAGACCATAACTAGAAAAGCTTTGAGTATGACGGTCGATGGATATAAGAGTAGAGGAAGACCGAAAAAAGGATGGATGGATTGTGTGAAAAATGATATGTGTGTAAAAGGTGTGATGACTGAGATGACATCTGATAGGCGAGCGTGGAAAAAGGAAAACATGTTGTGCCGACCCTACTTAGGTGGGATAAGGGTGATGGGAGGATAGAAGATAATGATGAATAATGGGTCACAGAAACACAGTTACTTATCTTTCTGATCTAATAGCAACATATTCGGTGAATCATTAGGTACATAGTATAAAACATTGCCCATCTCCCCTCTCCCCCTTCCTTCTCTCTCCTCCTCTCCCCCCTTCCTCCCATAAACACAGGCTGCCAACGCACTTGCGACTCCCCTGGTGTTGCTAGTGTCTATCAACGGTGGTGATCACTTAACATCGGGTGATCCACCTGTTCGTTTGCCTGCTATTATAAAAAAAAAAACAAAATGCTCTGCCGCGTCTGTCTGTTCGCGATAAACTCAAAAACTACTGAACGGATTTTCATGCGTTTTTCACCAATAGATAAAGTGATTCACGAGGAAGATTTAGGTGCATTTTGTTTATATTTTTGTAATTATTAGGGCAGGACAAAGTCCGCCGGCCCTGCTAGTATTATATAAATAAATTATTATTCTCAAACGACACTAAAAAAATGGCGGCTATCTTGCTTTTGTACATGGAGGTTCTGTCGCAAATTGTAATGCACATTCCTGATTAGATGCTATTTTGATCCACTTCACAAGTCCTCAATATTTAAACTAAGTAGTTGGGATTTTGTTGGAATCTTAGAATGTCATATGTCACTTTTTTTTCATAAACTTTAACGTTATTTAATCCTACGTTGTGCTATATTGTTGACAATTTGCGTAATATAGTTTTACTTATCGTGCGCCATTGTATTTGACAGGAATTAATAACATGAAAAATGAATTTTGTGATGTTACAAAACTACAAAGGCAAAAAACAAGGAAGCCATCATTTTGTTAAAATACTGAAGTCATTACAAGACATTGTAACAATATTCAACTTGATAATGACTGTAATAATCATCAACAGTGTAGGTAAGAAAAAAAACACACTACCAATATGACATAACGTGCCAGAATAATAATAAAATTGAAGGTAAAGCTATGAGAAAAATTACAATAAAATACCAATCCTTGACCGCATAAAATCTTTGACATTTTGACACTTTCGATAAAACAACAAAGTCAACCGAAGATTCTTTCTTTGTCATTACAAATTCGAAATTCAAATATTTGAAAAAGAAATACAATATATCCTCTTTCGTAAAGCATTTTATAATGGCCAGACATTATTCATTTTATGAGTACCTACTACGAGCAAACAAGTTTTATGGGCTAGAAGTGATCGTTTAACTTTGTTTCAAGTGATCTATTTATGACAGAAAGCGACAAAGATTTATAAAAAAAATGATTTCAACTTATTTAGCTTCAGAGTTATTTCCCAGTAAACACAATTTTAATTATTATTATCAATTATAATTAGTATTTATCAATATTATTATAATTATCAAACACAATTTCCTTACTTTATCTAATCTTTTCTTTCCTTCATTCTCTTTAATCTTTTTGCTATAGCTTTGTCACTATTAATTACACTATTAACCATTTAATAATCCTTTTCCAACTAAGTTACATACCTCTGTTAATTTAGATTATTACTGTTTAACCCCTATGGGAAAGCGTAATGATATTTAGTCTACACAATACATTTTAAATACCTTATCTGTCAGTAAAAGTGTGTTCAAAATCGATACAACCATTTCGGAGTTTAGTTCGGAGAAGTAACAAATACTTCAATTTTATTTATACGTATAGTTAAAACCGTCCATCCTTGAATAAGTATTATTGATTATTCGAAAACAGCACTGTTATTTGTGAAATCATATATTATGTGCAACATTAATGAAATTCCTTAAATAAACATACAAATATTTTATAGAAGAGTACATAAATAACCACATTAAAAAAAGCGCGGGAAACATTGAAAAGGGCGGACGCGGTTTTTTCGTTTAAATTTCATTTTAACTATTTTATGATCAGTAGTCATAAATAACCACATTAAAAAAAGCGCGGGAAACATTGAAAAGGGCGGACGCGGTTTTTTCGTTTAAATTTCATTTTAACTATTTTATGATCAGTAGTGTGTAGTTGTGTATATATTTGTGTAGATTATTATTTTTATAGTTGTTTTTTTTTTTTTTATTTATTTCAACATTCAGTAGGTAAGTTCTTTTTTTTAATTATTTAGTTGTACGCCATGAACGAGCCCCCGGATCCTGGGGGCACAATACCCCATGCAAGTGAATTTGTTATTGTTAAATCTACTTGTACTGTCGATAATTCACCTATGGATATACCGGACGATGTCCGATCGTATGATTCTAGTGTAGACACAGACGGGTCACGATCTCATCCAAGACCACACAAGCGTATCCATCTTCAAAAAAAATGTAGGCATTGCAATAAAAGAAAGAAAAAGAATAGTTCT
This sequence comes from Antheraea pernyi, assembly GCA_015888305.1. Classification (NCBI taxonomy): domain Eukaryota; kingdom Metazoa; phylum Arthropoda; class Insecta; order Lepidoptera; family Saturniidae; genus Antheraea; species Antheraea pernyi. The sequence continues at coordinate 83,556 of MU160059.1, read as the reverse complement.
TTACTTGATAATAAATTTACTGATTGCCAGTGTTTGGACTCAGAAGTTGTTTCTGAAAAAAAGATTAGTTTTTTACAACCAGCTTTAATTTCTAATCAAACTTCAGACATTATTTTAAGTAACAAATCTACTCCAAATATTGCTGAAGACTGTACTATAAAGAATCCTACACCTGTAGGGAGATCTTTATACACAGAAACGGATAATTCACCATATATCATACATGTACAGCGAATTCAGTCTTCACCAAACGATGGCACAACTATTCACCCTGTAACTTTTGGTAAATTTTTAAAAAATAATTGTATACAGAACATAATTAATGGTAGTCTAAAACGTATAGGGCGTAACAGAATTACTTTATCATTCTCTTCTTACAGTGATGCTAACTTGTTTTTAGGGCATAAGAGTTTAGAGTCAAATAAGTTAAAGGCTTTTATTCCTACATTTAATGTTACCCGTATGGGTTTGGTTAGAGGTGTACCTGTTGAGTGGTCACCAGAAGATATAATTGAAAATATTAATGTTCCAATTGGTTGTGATAAAATTTTAAAAGTTAGACGAATAAACTATAAGGTCAATGTTGATGGTGCTACTGTCTGGAAACCTTCACAAAGTGTTGTTGTAACATTTGATGGTCAGATACTCCCTAAACGAATATTATTCATGCTGAAACCAGTAATAGCTTCAGCGTGGCTCTAACCACCTACAAAATGTTGTATATAACAAATGTTTGATTATTCTCTTTATAGTTGGCGTTAGTAGTCTTAACCCTAGCAGCTTGCGTGTATGCGCGTCTGTATGCTTATTACCCAGCAAAGCATGCAGACCTGCATCCGGCACACACCTACGATCATTCTGCGGAGTATCCCCATTACGAGCATCATCATATATCTGAGGACGAACCCATTGATTATTATGTAAGTAACTCGTTCTTAATAAACACATATATAAGTATAAGAAAATTATATGAATAATAATAATTGTATTATGCGAATGTTAAGGTGGATGTGTGGTGTAACTAGAATGGATAAGATTAGGAATGAATATATCAGAGGAAGTTTGAAAATAGCACCAGTAACAGACAAGTTAAGGAGGAATAGGTTAGCATGGTATGGGCATGTTATGAGGAGAGATGAAGACCATGTAACTAGAAAAGCTTTGAGTATGACGGTCGATGGATATAAGAGTAGAGGAAGACCGAAAAAAGGATGGATGGATTGTGTGAAAAATGATATGTGTGTAAAAGGTGTGATGTCTGAGATGACATCTGATAGGCGAGCGTGGAAAAGGAAAACATGTTGTGCCGACCCTACTTAGGTGGGAGAAGGGTAAGAAGATGATGATGAATAATGGGTCACAAAAACACATTTACTTATCTTTCTGATGTAATAGCAACATATTCTGTGAATCATTAGGTAGGTACATAGTATAAAACATTGCCCGTCTCCCCTGTCCCCCTTCCTTCACCCTCCTCCTCTCCCCCTTCCTCCCACAAACACAGGCTGCCAACGCACTTGCGACTCCCCTGGTGTTGCAAGTGTCTATCAACGGTGGTGATCACTTAACATCGGGTGATCCACCTGTTCGTTTGCCTGCTATTATAAAAAAAAAAACAAAATGCTCTGCCGCGTCTGTCTGTTCGCGATAAACTCAAAAACTACTGAACGGATTTTCATGCGTTTTTCACCAATAGATAAAGTGATTCACGAGGAAGATTTAGGTGCATTTTGTTTATATTTTTGTAATTATTAGGGCAGGACAAAGTCCGCCGGCCCTGCTAGTATTATATAAATAAATTATTATTCTCAAACGACACTAAAAAAATGGCGGCTATCTTGCTTTTGTACATGGAGATTATGTCGCAAATTGTAATGCACATTCCTGATTAGATGCTATTTTGATCCACTTCACAAGTCCACAATATTCAAACTAAGTAGTTGGGATTTTGTTGGAATCTTAGAATGTCATCTGTCACTTTTTTTTTCATAAACTTAGGTATACGTTATTTAATCCTACGTTGTGCTATATTGTTGACAATTTGCGTAATATAGTTATTGTGCGCCATTGTATTTGACAGGAATTAATAACATAAAAAAAAATTAACAGATGTTACAAAACTAGGGCAAAAAACAAGGAAGCCGTCATTTTGTTAAAATACTGAAGTCATTACAAGAGATTGTAACAATATTCAACTTGATAATGAATGTAATAATCATCAACAGTGTAGGTAAGACAAAAAACACACTACCAATATGACATAATGTGCCAGAATAATAATAAAATTGAAGGTAAAGCTATGAGAAAAATTACAATAAAATACCAATCCTTGACCACCTAAAATCCTGCCAAAATCTTTGACATTTTGACACTTTCGATAAAACAACAAAGTCAACCGAATATTCTTTCTTTGTCATTACAAATTCGAAATTCAAATATTTGAAAAAGAAATACAATATATCCTCTTTAGTAAAGCAAATACCAATCCAAATCCTGCCAAAATCTTTGACATTTTGACACTTTCGATAAAACAACAAAGTCAACCGAATATTCTTTCTTTGTCATTACAAATTCGAAATTCAAATATTTGAAAAAGAAATACAATATATCCTCTTTAGTAAAGCATTTTATAATGGCCAGACATTACTTATTTTGATGAGTACCTACTTCGAGCAAACACGTTTTATGGGCTAGAAGTGATCGTTTAACTTTGTTTCAAGTGATCTATTTATGACAGAAAGCGACAAAGATTTATAAAAAACTGATTTCAACTTTAGCTTCAGAACTATTTTACAATTTAATGACTCACAATTATAATTATTATTTTATACCAATATTAAACACAATTTCGTTAATATATCTAATCTTCTCTTTACTTCATTTCTCTTCTTTTTTTTCCTGTTGTTTTGTCATTTTTACTTAAACATATAATCGTTTTCCAATAAAGTTGTCTCTCTTAATTTTTATAATTACTGTTTAACCCCTATGGGAAAGCGTAATGATATATTGTAGCTCGGCAAAACCTTTATCTGTCAGTAAAGGTGTGGTCAAATTCTATACAGCCATTTCGGAGTTTAGTTCGGAGAAGAAACAAATACTTGAATTTTATTTATACGTATACTTAAAACCATCCTTGAATTAAGTATAATTGATTATTAAAAAAAAACTATTATATGTGAAATCATATACTATGTGTAACATTAATGAAATTCCTTAAAAACATACAAATATTTTATAAAAGAGTACATAAAAAACCACATTAACGGAGACTTCAAAGAAAGAAAACACTTATATACCTATATTCAATATACGTACACAACCAAACTCAAACCTACATCCCTCTAAAACAACAATAGCGTAGAGTGCAGTCAATTTGTCGCTCCAGCCCTCACGGGTGCATGAAGAAATCATCTAACGTCCTAAATAAAACACTAACTGCTTAAATAATATGAAACACACATTCGCGTTTTATTGCTATTCATTTATAATTATTTATCATAACTTTTCGAACCCTATTCGAATTTCGAACACAACAAATGAAACTCAAACACTCGTTTCATTTATAATACGTCGTAATAATAATAGAGTTTCCAATTTCAAACGAAATTTTTATATGTATACCTGTGCAGGTAATCGTCGGGTAAAAGTTTAAACGAAAACCAACCTACACAAACACGCTAATGGCGTAAATCGCTCGTAGCCACACACCGAAACCCATTAAGTTCAAAACTCAATAAACATCATTGTTCCAACGCTTAACTAGGAAAATAACCCGGCACGGCCGCCCGGGGCCGCTTTAGCCCGATCTTCAGCTACCCGCGGCCTCTAATATTCATAAGTCAATTTCCTGGCCCATTAATACGTAACGAAGTAGCGCAAATGGCCTTATCGCTTGTGCGCGATTACTTGCTCGCCAGTCCTCTTACATAATTCAACGTATTAAACGAAATTGTTTAAACCTTATTGCTCGATTACGTTTCTCCACCCCGGGCACGCCTCGCTTCCCGTCGCCAATCCGCTGGCGAGGATCTCGACGTTCCCCACTCCCCACACCGAAGCCGAATCGAGTTTTCGGTCCCGCCCGTTTCTCTGCTCCCGGTATCAGTTCGTAGTTCGGTATCGAAGCGCGTTGCGATAACCGAATGCACCGAATCCTTTATAATAACCACGATCGCGTTTATACACCGCACGACGGATTACAGTGCGTTCATTTTTTATCCTAAAATTATATGGATAACTTCAAACGTGCTGTGATTATGTAAAGAGATACGTGTTTAAAGGACATATGATTCGAGAGGTGTTATTAATATATAGGCTTTGATATGACGATGCTCGCGATGGCACGAGGCACCGAGGAGCATGGCGATGAGAGCCAGGTCGAGGGCGAGGTTGAAGCTAACGGGGAAGTTGATGTAGTCGGGGTGGAGGAAGCCGCGCCTGTCGACTTGACCAGGCGATTAGGGCTGACCAGGCCGCCGGAAAGACCGAGCATTGCGTTCTCGGTTGAAAACATATTGGATCCGAATAAGTTTACTGGCAAGTCCGAGGTCCCGCTGAGATACGACGAACAGTATTGGAGGCCGCATTACGATAGAGACGACAGTGATTCCGGTAAGTTTTTTTGTATTTATGTTAAAAAAATTAAATTTAAAGATCAGAAAACTGGTCGACAATATAATACAATACAATATAATTGCAAGCGATTTAAAGAAATCGACATTGGAGAAGATTAAAGCAAATAAATAAAATCTACGTAAATAATTATAAAAACTTAAGTGATATTTGTGTGAATAGAATATATTTAATCAATACGTAAATGTTATAAAATAATTAAATATTAAGATGAGTAATTTACAAAAGGTCATATGTTACTTTGGTTCTTGTTTATCGAATATATATTTTACAATGTTAAGAACTAAGTCCGACTGTCTGGACTACTTTTATAACCATTTCAATTATGTAGATGTTTTAAGAAACAACATTATAATAAAAACTCTTTGGTCGCAATAAATCATAGTTTATGAAAAAATACACTTTAAAAACACTAATGGTATTCAATTATTCAACAGGTACATAAAAAAAGTAGATTAATGTGGTTCCGTATGGCTATTAATTTGTCCAAATAATAATATTTTTAATCATAAATTCTACTTATATACAAAATAAAAGTATGTATAAATATATATATAATAATAACTGAAAAGTGTACAAAAATTGTCCATGAAAATCCAAAGTGGCAATTCTAACTAACAAAAAGATTTATATTTATAAGGAGATTTTAGAATTAATTTTTTTTCTTTATTATGTGTGTTAGATTTTTATGTACGCAATAATAAACTATGAAATAATATATGTTTAGTAAAGTTTATAGAATTTACAGATAATGCACAGGTTTAACCGTAGTGTTTATTAGGATGCCTAGGGACATAAAATTTTAGCTACGAGTCTCTTATATAATGTACCTAAGTAAAAAATTAAAATAGGGTGTTTGGAAATTCACCTTCCGAGGGAATTATAAAGTTAAAAATGAGTCATTTCTGAAATGATGAGAAATCCTATCTGGCATACGACTAGTGTTTATATAAATATAATTATCATGTTACTCTTATCTCAAAATTACAAGATACCTATTTAAGCTTTAGGTGTTTAGGAAAGGAGTTTCATATTTATACATCAATATTTAATTGGTCAAAAAAATGCTTAATCAATGACCGCATAAAATTAATAATGTTTTTAATTGAAAATTATAGATGCCATGGATGCAATATTAGTATCAATATCAAAAGCAGTCATTTGGTAGGATTTTATTAGATTACTAGTTGTGCCCGCGACTCCGTCCGCTTAGAACCTAATGTTGGTATTAAGTCTATTTGTTTATTTACTTTTCTCTCATACTTAAGTCGCGTCGTCATTAAAATTATAATAAAGTTTGATAGAGTGAACCGATTTTAATAAAACTAAGACTAAATTATACTCGAAGATATGCTTTATAATTTTCTTAGTGAAGTTTCATGGTGAACGCAGTACTATAGTAGTGATGCGTGTTCAAACAAACAGACAGAGAGACAGACACACATTTGTTAAAAATGGTTGAAATCTATTTTATTACTTATTTTAAGACACATGCAACAATTTTTTTCACAAACACCTAAAATGTACAGACACATAAAATATACGTTCTTATTATATGTGTAGATTTGATATAATTACTAATCTATACATAAAAATAAAAATGAATGGTTGCTGTTCTCCGGAATCTACGGAACGGCTGAACCAGTTTTGACAAAGCTTATATTGGCAAATAGAGGTTTATCAGTATCATATTTATAGCTATCTTTTCTTTTTAATATATATTTTTATAAGAGAAAGTTTGTAATTAACCTTTAACCATGCTTAATGTTTTGTTATTCCAATAGTGTCAAGTATAACTTTTCCTAAATAATTAAAATAAAATATCATTATACTCTCAGATATGGTAAATCGGTAATTATAAAACTTAACTTATACTTATACACCTAAACCTTCCTTATTAATCATTTTATCTACCGATGAAAGCCGCATGAAAATACGTTCAGTAGTTTTTGGGTTCATAGCGAACGGACGGACAAACGTGGCAGAGGACTTTGTTTTATATTATGTAGTGATCAAAATACAGCTCTTTGAGACTCCAATCACGTTAAAACTACTAAACGTATTGGCATAGGACCATGATCATTCGATGCGGATTTTTTTGTGTATATATATTTGATATGCCACGATGATAGCAAATAAGCATACGGGCCGCTCGATGTTAAGCAGTCACCGCAGCCTATGGACGCTTGCGACACCCGATGTGCCACGTGCGCGTTACCGATCCTTCAATATCCTATTTAATTTCTCCTTGAAGAACTACATACTGTAGTCCCAAGGAAAAATATCCTCAGGAAGCTCAATCCACAATCGGAGCGTTTGTCGGAGGACACCCTTAAATTGTTCTAGGCCACTTATTTCTTGCATTCGATTGACACTTGACCATTTTTAATGCACAACGAAGCAAGCCGGAATTGTATATTTTATTTATTTAACTAGCGGGCCCGGCAGACGTTGTCCCGCCCTGATTATAAAACAATCCTTGACAAATGATATATCAAAATGTTCCTCATGAATCACTTTATGCACTGATGAAAACCGCATGAAGATCCGTGCAATAGTTTTTGACTTTATCGCGAACAGACAGACAGACAGACACAGTAGGGGGACTTCATTTTATACTTTTATTTTTATTATTAATGATTATTCATAAGAAAAAAGCTACATTTAAAAAATAAATAAAATGACTAAGCTAAATCATTAAAATATAAAATTAAATGTAATACCTACAATATTGAGTTAAGATAATTATATAATTACTGATGCTTCAAATAAGGGCTATCGTATATGTCTACGAGTACTTTCATTACTCTGTCAGGACTGTTGCGAAGTCTGCCTAGGATGGTTGCTGATCTTTTACGCATGATCGCATAACAATCATCAACCCGAGCATATGTAAACATGCCAAAAGCGCTACAGAATTGCAATACGAATAATAATCGAAAGATATTATTGTATTGCACACGGAAAGTGTTGATGGTCCTTTGAGTGTAGTTAATCCATACGCTGCTCGGGTAGAAACATTGGCAAAATTTTTTGAATAAATACATTCCTACTTCATCACTGCAACGAGCAAACATACGGATTAAAATCCTTACTTCTTACTGCGAGCGGTCTAGGTTCTCTTTCAATGTCCTCTTCTATTTTATTTTCGGCAACCAGTCTTCTAGTAGACTATTACTGCCATTGTCAAGTGAGCATCGATATTACAAGTTTTTTGATATAATTTCAATGAACTAACAAGATGGTGGCCATCTTGTTAGTTCATTGAAATAGCTTTATATAATATATAATTTATATATAATTCATAGCTTTCCAGGGAGTTTTGTGGCAAGCCAGAATCCATGCTCTGTGGTATTATTTCCGACCCACTTCACGTATGCATAATAACCAAACAATATTACTTATAGTACCACCAACATTACACAATATAGAGCTAAATAACACAAGATTATGGATAAAATATAAATACCACCACATGGCATTCCAAGATCCCGCCAAAAACTCCTCTTTCAATGTCATAATCATCTCTCATTTCGGTTGTGATATCCAAGATATATCTGTATAATCTGTTTAATAGTTTGCCATAGACGTGTTTGTTATCTTAAGTATGTGTCATTTTATCTAAGTTAACAATAAGTAACGGGCGTGCAACAGTTACATTGAACAAAAACTCCTTGATCGGTAATAAAGTAGTTGACCGTAACCGACATGCAATTTTCACTTAATTTACTGAGCAAAATAGTGCACACCGATTTTAGTAACGTTTGGTTTTTTTCTGCATATTCCACAATACAAAGCGAGCGGAACGACTTTTTAACGCTCCCCGGGTATAAATAAATCGTTCGATAAGCGGTTTTTACTTAACTAAATAGTCAATTATGTTTTTGTTGGTCTTATGAATAAATATTTAGAATAAGTCAATGTACCTATTGTAAGTTTGTTTGGTGATTTATTCACAAACTCGTTGTTTATAATGATAGTGGCGAATGCTTAGAGTTTAGCGTGTTTATAGATTGTTTCAATTCAAGTATGTTCGAATACCTGTAATAAACGGGAGCTTTTGTGCAATGTTAATTCTTACTGTACTGTTGGGGTGGCACGAGATCTCTATAGACTTCATCGTGCCGCCCCAGCGGTTAGCCCAACAGCGAAAGCGCCGCCACCGGGCCCCGTCCTGTTAGGAGACAGCCGGGTACACACCGGCCGTCTCCTCCGTCTGCCGGATCTGTGCAATGGGTCAAAGGCGGTCAAACTGCCACCTCCTCCTGCCTGTCCTCCGTTGGCGGAGACGGCCACTTTGAGGATCTTCCTCACGGACCCTTTTCGCCGCCTCCTTCTGCGAGACGACTTCCTCGCAGAAGGAGGCCATTGCGTTCCATACATCCTCACTGCCGAGCATGACCGCAAACCACGCTCGGCAGTGAGAGGTCCCGTCCTACTGCCACAGCCAGAGAGCGACGTTACTCCTCCTACGCAGCACACTCGGACAGACTGACAGACACTGACCGAACGAAACGTAACAATGCAAGCAATGTTACTTCACCTCGGTTTTCTGTGAGAGGGTGGTATTACCCCGGGCGAGCAGACCCTTTCGTGCTGAAACCAGTAATAGCTTCAGCGTGGCTCTACCACCTAAAAAATAAACACCTATTTATAAAAATCACGTACACACATATTGTTAATAATAATTATTATTTATTTTATATTCGTAACTCGACATCTTAGGTACTAGATTTTTGTTTGTACTATATAGGTACTTCGTACGAAAATTTACAATTAATACCAGAATTAATACCAACTTACAAAACTTTTCAAGTCGAGTCAAGTTTTCCCTTTATAATGCGCTTTTTCCACTTCGTCCTTCAAGTTAGAATTTCAGAGATTCTAGTGTATGTGACACGATGGTAACATTACTATGTTTACGCTATCGCTCCGCTAGCCACTGGAAACGCAGCCTTAGGATTACAGGTTGGGCATAGATTGCTATTGGCTGCTGCGACAATTAACATTTTCAGTTGGCTGTATTCTTATTTCCTACTTTATTACATTACAATACTTGTTGCTGAATAGTCATTGTACTGTTTATATTGAAAAATACATAAATACTTACCCAAATTCTTCAAATTTAATCCTAATAATCAAAAGTAAAAAAGGAATAAGTTCTGTTTGTCGGTTATTATCTTATCGCGACGAATTCTCTGAATAGATTGCAATGAAATTGGGCAAAAAGATAGTCTAGAACATGGAGAAGGACGTCGGTTACTTTTAATCGATGAGTATAAAAAGATACACAAATTAAAACGCAGAAAAATGCTGGTAAATATAAATTATTGTCACCTATTAACTGATTGTAGTTAGAGCGTCCAATTAATCTTGGTCTTTGAAAATAGTAGCGATTTCATACATATATATCATACGAAATTATGTCGTTATATAATTGGGCCGGCTTGGTGGCAATTGACCTTGACGAAAATTAAAAAAAAAAAACCTCTAAAACTATTTAAGACTAATAATAGAACAAACCAAATACAACGGCGACCAAAGACAAACATACAGCTCGATAGTCGCGACTCCGTTTAGTTATTGCGACAAAACACTGCCTGATTCCTCTCCAATTATTGCAAATATATATGTAATCCGCTTTATAATTGATTTTATTAGTAGGTAAATAATTTCATTTATATAAAACACTAGCTGACCCGTGCCCACTTCGTTGGGCGGTAATAGGCATTATGAAGCTACAACTTTTCTCTAGAACTCAATCATACATCTCTCATCGTTAAGGCAGCGTTCGTAAGAAACGTTTTCGTTCGACGATTTTCTCCGACTCCCCAGATATTACCCTCTACAACCTCACAAACTATACCTTTTTATAATATTATAATAATAATATAATTAATTAATAGCTACTGCCCACGACTTCGAATGCGTGGAGTAGTTATTTTGGGCTAACGATTAACACAATTATATATACTAATATTATAAAGAGGTAAAGTTTGTGATGTTGTAGGGGGTAATCTCAAGAACTACTGGTCCGATTTGAAAAATTCTTTCATTGTTATATAGTTCATTTATCCAGGAAGGTTATAGGCTATATGATATATAAGACCAATAGGAGCGGAACACTAATGAAGAATGTTTCAAAATCGGGGTTTTTTCCTCTTGAGAGCTTCCGCTGCGTGTTAACGTTACCCCTAAGTAACTATTCCACGCGGACGAAGTCGCAGGCAGAGGCTAGTTATATATATTTATAAGCATACACGTATACATAGCAAGGACGATAACTTAATATTGTATATACTACTAGCCGTCACGGCGGACGTTGTCCCGCCCTGATAATAAAAAAAACCCTTGAAGTTAGACATATGCTGTCGCTGACTTTTTGTAAGCATTATCAAGCTTTACAACTATTCTCTAGAACTCAATCATATATCTCTCATAGTTAAGGCAGCGGTCGTAAGAAACGTTTTCGTTCGACCGTTTTTTCTCCGACCTACTTCGCAAATCTACCACAAAAAAGTATTTATATTTTTCGGGTTAATATATAGCCTATGACACTCACAAATAACGTGGCTTTCTAATGATAAAAATTTTCAAAATCGCATTATTACATCCAGAGATTACCCCCTACAACGTCACACTTTACCTCTTTATAATATTAGTATAGAAAAGCTTCCGACCAGTGTATAAAATTACACAATAGAGTAAACCTAGAAATTGGTCGTGAAATTTTTGTAAAAGTCGCGCACAAACATTAAGTAACAGAACTTTCCATTTTTTTTCAAGTCAATTATCTCTACTTCTATATAAAATTTCAAACGCAGATGTTTTGAATAAACTTGCCTTACGTGAGGTCGAATCGCTTTTTTTATGTTCCAATCAACTATCGACCTTATGAAACGGATATAAAAATATTAAATCGTTATTAAGTAATCTATTTCATTCAATTTCGTTTCGATTCGGTCACGTATTGAATCAAATTTAGATATCAAAACTGTCAAACGCATGCAAATAGTTAACGACCTAACAAGACTAGTTTGTAATACTTTAGGCATTAAAGTTATAAAATGTTTGATATGGAAATAATTGCCTGACGATCGTGCAGGTAATTCGTCACGTATTCTATCAAACGCACAGCACAGAGAAAAAAGATAGTTCACTCTGTTTAAATGGACTTATGGCAACAGCTACCTATTATTATTTGTTAGGTTTAAATTTTTTGTTACCTAAAGAATATATAATTTACACTAACTAAACGAGAATTAATTTTCAGTTAAATATGATAATGGATTTTACACTTCCGCCTGGAATTGATTGGCCGTTGCCATGTCTCCTGCAACAACGGAAAATAATCAAATGCTCATTTGATTGAGTTTACGTGACAAATATCTTGCTCTTTCTATTACTAGATTCAATAAATCTGAAACTAAGTAACGCCCATTGTAATATTTATTTATAGAGTTCCACAAAGAAACGCTTTCATCAATCACATATCTCAGTTATTTTGTTATTACTAGATTTTCTGTCTTTTTTTTATTTTTTTTTATTTTATTGTAGCACGGCAGAATGACTGCACTGTGTCTGATGGTAAGCACAGTACAATCCAAAAACAATGGCGACCACCAAGTGACACACTATCCATTGCTGGTCGCCGCTGTAACGTCGTCCTGCGAAAAGCTGGATATGCACAGGCTGATCCCGAAACGCGACCCGCAGAAGCGAATCACTTTGACGGGCTTTTTCACGACCCAGTCAGGCTGTAAAAGCCTACCACCGCACTTTCGCCATTGCCTCGTTCGTTATTCAGCAGTGTGCACCACGTGCAGGTGAGGTTGGCTTGGGTGTCGCAAGTCTTAGATGTTATTTGACACCCCTTACACCCCAACACCCCAAGATGTCTGTTACACATCTGGTATGATTTAGGCTTCTAGAATTTTTAAAAATACAGAATCACATCTTTTTTTATGCCATTGGCGGCTGATGAACACCTGCGACACGAGAAGAATCACAGATGCGTAGCCTGCCTTTGAGAAAGGAGTAGGCTCGTTTCTTGAAAAATGGCACATTGCAATGGTCTGGAAACGCTGCCGCTGAGAGTTCATTCCAGAGAACTGTCATACGCGGAAAAAACGAACGTGAGAATCGCACAGTGCACGACTTCCAACCATCGAGATGACACTGATGGAATTTCAGTCCGTGACGAATCGTTCTGTAAGAGAACTCTTAGCAGCAGGTATCAGTCCAAATAGCTCTTCAGAGCATTCTCCGTGGTAAATCTCGTAGAGGACGCAACGTCCCTACGAAGCGCCAGAGTGTCTAGCTTTAAGGAAAGCACCTGGTTGCCGATGATTCGAGCCGCTCGACGTTGGATTCGGTCAAGAGGAAGTAGGTGACATTGAGGTGCTCCGGCCCAGGGGTGGGAACAATATTCCACGTGTGGACGGACTTGCTCCTTATAAAGCAGAAGGCGGTGACCCGGTGTGAAATACCGTCCTGCTCTGTTAAGATCACCTAATTTTTTTGATGCCAGTTTTGCTCTGCCTTCTAAATGACCACCAAACTGAACGTCGCTAAAAATCTACTGTTCTGGCGTCACAATCATGCCAATTTTCTAAGATAATTAGTAATGACAGCCTGTTGGCTACGATAACAATCAAATGTCCTTACATTCATTACAGTGGAGTTGATAATTAGGCATACACTCACTTTTATAGATTTATTTTATTGATATCATTTAGTGCATCTTAGATCGTGGTAGAGTAGCTTGTGTAGCGTAACTTGATTTATTAACGCGGTGTATTGCTTTTCAAAGTTCACGTTTCAAAACACTATTAAGTCTTATTACCTCAGCAACAAATCTATCCAGTTTAGAGAAAAAGTCAAGGGCTTTTATTCTTTTTCAAATTTAGTTTGTATGTTATAAATAATTCTTAAAGCCTTTAATACAATTGTTGGTTTGATTTAACTGCGTAATATTATTATTATACGTATAATTGAAAAGAAAATCGCATCATTAAGGTTTTTGACTTACGTTAAAATACATTATAGTGTCATTCTCAAACGTGAACACGGCTATGTACGTTCCATGCTTTTTTGAACACATTATTGTCATGTTGTGTCTCATAATGCAAATCGCAATAGGCTCTGTTTATATTGCAGTGGTACTTATAAATATGACATATCATGACATACAACGCAAATTTACATTCGTACTTGAATGTCTTTTCGAACCACATTCATCTACACAGGCCTATTTTTGTCACTTCCTTTTTGGGACACGCTAATTTTCGAAAGTGCCAAAATGTACACCTTGTTATTTTGCGTACTTGCGGCATATAATAGACAAACATTGTTCTAACATTTTCAAAACGAAAACCTACTTATGGCAAACTGCGTGTCCCCGCGTGCCTCCACAAAAAAGCCCTGCACCACACTATACATACACATATATTCTCTAGATGTCTACTAAAGCAAATTTAATAAATTCAACGTACTTGTCACATCTGTTCTCTCTGGTTTATGGTATATTCATATCATATCATTAATTAAACTAAATTGCACATTTAACTACCGGTTTTTTTGTAAAGTTAGAACGTATAAATGAAATTGTACTAAGAAAAGTCTTAGTGCAGCGACTGGCCTATTGCTCATAGCGTTCAACAGAATGGAATATTATGTGTGTGGGAACAATTGTTAATTATTACCATTACATATTATAAAACAAAGTCCTCAGCCACGTCTGTCTGTCTGTCTGTTCGCGATAAACTAAAACTACTGAACGGATTTTCTAGCGGTTTTCACCAGTAGACAAAGTGATTCATGGGAAAGGTTTAGGCGTATAATATGTCAAGGTTTTTTTTATTATCAGGTTAGGACAACGTCCGCCGGGCCCGCTAGTTTGGAGTAAATCTAAGCTAATCAGATAAAATATATGTAAATTACTGCATTTTAATTTAAATTACTGTGATAATAGTGACAAAGCAAATCAAATAAATTTAATGGTAATATTTATAAGTTTTGCTAATCATCATTGTCCCGATATTTTATATACCTTATGGGCTTTTGATAGGCTTATGGCCTTATAGCGTTTGACCACAGCTTCATTCGATGTTGCCAATGTACTCTAAGATAGTAAAATATGCGTTGATAACTGTTTTTTTTTTATATCATAGGAGGCAAACGAACAGATGTGTCACCTGATGTTAAGTTATCACCACCGTCCATAGACACTTACAACACAAGTGCGTTGCCAGCCTGTGGTTAGGGGAGAGGGGAGTGAGGAATGGGGGAGGGGGGAGGAGAGGTAGGTATCCGGCGCCCTCATTGACCGAACGAAACGCAACAATGCAAGCACTGTTACTTCACGTCGGATTCCTGTGAGAGGGTGGTACTACCCCGGGCGAGCCGACCCATTTATGCTAAGCTATTAATAGCTTCAGCGTGGCTCTAGCACTTACAACAGGTAGGTAAGTTCTCAAGTGTATTTGACGGAACACACCCACTGATCCTTGGCGACAGATGACAGATTTTCCACTTAAAGATGGTAATTAGCCAGGCCGGCTGACAAAAGGCCCTGCCACCATACAAGATGTGTTGCCTTCAGCTAAAACTCCAACTCCTCCGACTAAGTTGCAAGGATTCGAACTTATGTGAATAGACGTGATGTCAGAACACGTTATAAACTGAACAATGATCGAGTTCCAGGAAGATGGTACATATTTTTCGCGTAAGACTATAAAAATTCGTAGAGGGTATGCCCATTTTTGCCCATAATTTATTTATTTTTTGTTTACCTCTATAATATAATCTAATTTATATGATTAGAATAGTAGTACATATTTGATTAGAACTCTTTATTTTTTTGGTTTCAACATTATTGTGATTTTTGTCACTGACTGTACTAATATATCCGTTGTATTAATTTCGTTATTTTACGTCAATTACGCACATCTTATAATTATGCATTAACTTTCAGTGTATTAAAATACAGATAATATAGTCAATGCTTTCGAATAAAAATAAGCTTTGTAAATGTTTTTTATTGACAATACTAAGACCTGTCAATAATTACTAAAGAAAGGAAATCGATTAACAATCGAAGAAGAGAAATGTACTGATCGGCTTTATTGTCGCTTATCTATACTAATATAATATCTTTATATATTATATTTTTTATTATTTATATTATATACATTTCTTCTGTACGTGTGTATGTCACTGAACTCCTCCTAAACGGCTGGACCGATTGGATGAAATTTTGTGTTCGTGTTCCAGTGGATCCGAGTATGGTTTAGATTGACAACTGGACCCGGTAGGTGACCCTACGGTTGAATTTTAGACTATTTTTTATTATCAAGGCAGGAAAATGTCCGTCTGGACCGCTAGTATAATTATAATAATATTATGAAGAGGTAAAGTTTGTGAGTTGGTGACGTTTTAGGGATAGAGGTATCTGGATATACTAAACCCATTTAAAAAACTCTTTTACTAATAGAATGCCATATTATTTGCGCTTATCATAGGCTATATATTAACGCGAAAAATGAAAAGACTCTTTTGTAGAAGTCGGATTTGCAAAGTAAATTGGAGAAAAAACGGTCGAATAAGAAAACTTTTCTTTTTTTTTCGTACTGACTACGCTATTGACCTAGCAAGGTCTTAACAGCTTCACCGGACTACTGAATACGAAAACGTTTCTTACGAACGCTGTCTTAACGATGGAAGATATAAGATTGAGTTCCAGAGAAAAGTGGTAGAGCTTGATAATGCCTACAAAAAAAGTCATCGACAGCATATGTCTAACTTTTATATAAATAAGTCACAAAAAGTACTTTTTTTATAAATGTTTACCGCCCAACGAAGTGGGCACGGGTCAGCTACTATGTATATATAGGTTCTATAAAATGAAATATGTATGTTCTAAACATAAATAATATTGAAGTGAAAACATTCGATGCACTAAATCAATTTGCACATAAATTAACGTTGTAAGCTTTGTTGTTCGAGTTCTGTGTCAGCTGCGACACGATGACAACTAAACGGCTTCCTCGCTTGTCGGACAACGCCGATTGCGCTGACCGGTTTCAACCTTGTCTAATACACAATTTTATAAAATACTTCGCCTACGATTTAGCGCTTTACCGTTAAAAACTTTTTTTTTAATACATCATAGGAGGCAAACGAACAGGCGGGTCATCTGATGTTATATGATCATTGCCGGTCATAGACGCTAGCGAAACCGGGGGAGTCGCAAGTTCTTTATAGGAGGGGAGGAGAGAATAGAGAGAAAGGGAGGTGGGCTTTAGGCGCTCTCACTAACCGAACAAAACGCAACAATGCAAGCACTGTTACTTCACGTCGGTGTTTCTGTGGGTGGGGTGGTAGTACCCCGAGCGACCCGAAACCAGTAATAGCTTCAGCGTGGCGTTCACCCCTTCCTTCCACCAACCTTCAAACTTTAACGTGTCATTAATCAACTCGTTTTTCTGTATGTGTTTTCGCGTGCAATTTAGTAATTTTTTACTGATACTTCTTATGGGAGGGCTTTGTAGTCCGGTGAAGCTGTAAAGGACTGTCAGACCAATAGAGTAGATATTAATAAAAAAAAACAGGACGGGCTTTAAAATTCTGGTCTGTAACCTTTTTGTGTAACGAAAAGTCGTTGGGGTAAACACTGTGTCGGGTAGAGTGTTAAAAACACCGGATCTCGTCCGAACGCCGAAATTAAGCAACTACGGGCGCGGTTAGAGCGTGGATGGGGTGACCGCTCGGGAACGCCGGGTGACGTTGGCATTTTATTGTATTTTTAAAATTAATACTATAACAAAAAAGTTTCATTTCTATCGTGTGTTCTTCTACTTAAAATGTTCACTCACGTTTTACGGATTGCGTTTTGAATTTGATTATGAATATCTACTACTTAACATCCATTGAATTACGTGCCTGTTTGTAGTATGACTGTGTGCGGATCGAAGAATATATAGATCCAATTATCTATACTTTTTGTATGGCACAAATTGGCATGCCCGGTTTTCTGTGAAATAATGCTGTTTCTGATACCAATCCGATAGAAGATATCGTGTTCTGATAAACTCTACGTGGGATGACCATTATTCTACAGCACCGTATAACGATCATTTATAAAAGTATTCGTTGCAGTTGTTTGTTTTGTTTTATGTATTTTTTGTTCAGAATTGCCGGATCTATTATTTTCTGTATTTCGTTTTGGAACCTACCTTTGTTATATATTTGAAGAGTATGATACAATCATACAATTATTAGTGTAAGTCGAGTTGACCTTTTTTTTGGAATTAACTACCTACCTACCTAGCAAGGTCTTAACAGCTTCACCGGACTACTAAGGCGAGCGCTTAAGGCACTCGGCCCATTTTATTTGTCAAGTAGCTCAAGGGTGCACGGCCCAACTCGGCTTGGGCTGTTGCCTGATACATGCAATTCGCTACATATCTTTTTATTTTTAACGTGGGAAAATCCCTTATTTATACATCACCCTCTCGGGGGAAAGGGTGAGTTATGTCCGACTCGCACGGACTAAAACCCCACGGTGTACGTTTGCCGGGTACACACCGGCCATCTCCTTTATCCGCCGGACCTGTGCAATAGGAAGATGGGCCCCTCGACCCATCTTCCCAGGTCCGGTTACAGTGGGAGGAGGTGGTCAAACTGACGCCTTCTCCTGCCCGTCCTCCGTTTGCGGAGATGGCCACTTTGAGGGTCCCGCTCACGGACCCTCTCCGCCGCCTTCTTCTGCGAGACGACCTCCACGCAGAAGGAGGCCACAACATTCCACACATCCTCACTACCGAGCATGGCCGCCACTACGCTCGGCAGCGCGAGATCCTGATCTACCGCCGCAGCCAACGTGCGACGCTGCTCCTCCCACGCAGCACACTCAGACAGAGTATGCTGCGCGGTGTCCGGGTCAACGCCGCACTGATGGCATACGGCGGTCGGCTCCCTGTGTGCTATCTGGTGCAGGTACCAACCGAAGCAACCGTGCCCGGTCAGGACCTGCACCAGACGGAACATCAGGGAGCCTCATCCTCTATTTCACCAACCCGGCAGGACCGGGCGGACGGCGTCGATCGTGTATCGACCATACCGCGCGTCCGCCAGGTCTCGCCTCCACCTTTCCACAACTTCCTCTCTCGTCAATCTTCTCATTTTCTCTATTTCTCTGGGAGCTGGAGGCTCCCCCAACCGTTTCTTAGTCTATAGTCTATAGTCCGAGGTAATCTGGTGTCGAGTTGGTCGAGCGGTTTGACCTGTGGAATATCTATCTGATGCCCGCAGATTCGAACCCCGGCATGTTCCAATGAATATTTTGGAATTCGCGTACATGTACTAATTTAAATCGGTAACAGTATCGGCTGACAGTGAAGGAAAACATCGTAAGGAAACCTGAACCTGAGAAATGTTCTTGTAGTACTACTGTATGTGGGAGAATATAGAATTGTGGATTTGTCAGAGTTTGAAATAGCCAATATGTCGTGGGTAATTATTCCCATAAAAAATTTAAATAATTATCGCGATAGGTGTTTGTATGAAGTTATTAATGTTTTAAGAAACTGGGCTTTTTATAAGCGATGTGTTTTCCTGCCGAGGGTAAGTGGGGCAAGCGGTGTGGTGAATATTTTTTTTCCTTAAAAAATACTGTTATAATATTGAACGACGTAGTAGAAGTTGCAGGTATCAACTAGTATACTATATTGTTCTATAGTATACTAAATAGCTATTTACATTAGTAAAAAGATTGAATTTATTTCTCTGTGAAGTCATCAATGACCGACTTTAATCAGTGTTGCCAGTTAATATAAAATATTGTAATTCACCATTATTTAAGTTTTCGTTAGACTGTCATAAATGCCGATGATAAAATAATCTTCGAGCTAATTTCTGTAACACTTGATCTGATTTAGACTAGATTTTTGCAGATAAATAAAGAACGTTTAGCTTAATAGTAACATTGAAAAGAAGGTACTTAAACTCAATAAGAAGATTATAAAATTAAGTAGTAAGAAGTAGTCAGTTAGGCAGTAAGAAGATAAGGAGTAATAATTTAAAAAATAACCCACACCGTCCAGTTATAAGACACGAAATGACAAAATCATTTTCATGAAAATAAAATCACGGGAGTAAATAAGGTAAAAATAATGTAGGCACAATATACATTATACACTGGAAAATTGATTGGAGATAAAAAAATAATTTAATATAGTGTACGTAAATCAAATTTATATGAATGCTACAAAAAGCAATAGAAAAAGTATTATGAAAATATCACAACATAAAAAGTTCCCGTGGAAACCCGCAAACACGAAAAAATAAGAACTCACAATTTACGAGATTCACTCCCGGCCGATTGGACGCCGAGTACATGAGACAGAGATAAATACACGAGTAAGAGTAGGACCGAGTCAACCCTACACCGCCGCGTCCCTTTGCGCACCAATCCGTGAAATTAGAGTCGTCTAAACGAATCTAACGATTATTTTATTATCCCTTTTGCGCTAAGATTTGTTCCTTGCTCACTCAAATAAAAATAAAAGGTGAATAAGGCGTTGCGAGGGTCAAGCGGAGGACATAAATTTCAGCGACGTTTAGGGTTAGAATTGGCTTATTTTTCGGTCCTTTAACTCCCGGTCCGACGCGTCGGGTCACGGAATGGCCAGCGCTGGTTTCGCTCGTTTCATACATTTTTCCTGAGAATTATTTTAAGAAATCAATGACTTATATCTTTATGCTATTGAATAAGTACCTGTAAGTTCCCTTAAATATAGAGAAACAAGTGTTAACGTCTCTCTTTATACGCTTGATAAGTTATGATGAATTTTTTTGTTAAAACAAACCTTAACAGAAATAAACATTAGTCCGGTGAAGCTGTTAAGACCTTGCTAGGTCAATATCGTAGTCAGTTCGAGAAAAAACAGAAAAAAAATGTTCTTTAATTGTCAACTAAAATCGGCTGAGTACCTTAAGTGCTCGCCTTAGTAGTTCGGTGGAGCTGTTAAGATCTTGCTAGTTATGTTCTTTAATCAAATACGTCAGGGTAATTTATTTACATCTGTAAGTAATAGATGAATTATGCTTAGAACAGAATTAACTAAATTTAACATTTGATTCTTTGATTTATTGACTGTAGTTTGTAGGTTATAATAGAAAGAACTACTTTTGTATCTGCTAATATTTATCTCTATGTTACGTTAATAAAAATAATAGAAATATTATAATAACGAAACACTCAAACAAATTATCACTCCAAAGTCATGCTTACAAGCGCAAATTTGATTATTGTAAAAGTATTTATAGCAAATCCTTTCGTTTCCGGCGTCCCGTCGCGCGATTTGAAGCAGTGTTAACGAGAGGCTTAACGCTGGCAGCACTGCGAACCGACTTTTTAATTACAACCGTGTAATTACGTGGCAACACCGCGTAACTCCGTCGTTACGAATACAAATTGCGCGAAATGGGTTACTTTTATTACTGTGTTGATAATTTTAAACGGTATTAGGTTGTTTGATATATTCATTTTAAATTGGAGAGTGCTTTCCAGAGTTTTTGATCACTCTGAGGTTGGCGTTGACCTTCTATCTGCGTCAAATAAATAGAATGTTTTGCTGTTGTTATAAAAATAAAACTTAATACTGGCTTCTGAATCCTTACCAGATTCTTAAATGTTCAATACTAACCTATTGGGTATAGGTCCTTCGTGCATTACAAAAAAGGTCACACACTTCATTTAATAAAAAAATATAATCAATACTAATATTATAAAGAGGTAAAGTTTGTGAGGTTGTAGGGGGTAATCTCAGGAACTACTAAACCGATTTGAAAAATTCTTTCAGTGTTATGTAGCGCATTTATCGAGAAAGATTATAGGCTATATATCATCACGCGAATACTAATAGGAGCGGAGCACCAATGAAGAATGTTTCAAAATCGGGTTCTTTTTCCACTTGAGAGCTCCGCTCGCGGGCAGAGTCTAGTATTAGATACAATAGGATATTGGATGATATTATATACCTACTTATGCTTAAAATATGTAACATAATTAAATTAATTAAGTTCAAATCTTAACAATACATTCAACGCACACCAAATTCGAATGTGCATTAGCGAAATCAGCGAACCACGAATCCTTTCAAATTACACATAACCATTTTCTTCATTTACAAATTGATGGGTCTTGTTCGCCAGTTCGCACGCGCTACCAAATCTCAACCTAAAACTATAAAATATAAGGGCTTAAATCGCTTACAAAAACTTCGTCAGAGTTGAAATCGCTTACGCCCAAAAGATAAGGTTGAATTTGGTGTATTGGTTGAATGCGCAGGGATTTTTAACCTTCGTAAACAGAGATTAAAGTCAGTAATTGCTTGATTATTGGTCCCGGGGAGGGTGGAAGGGTGGTTGCGGTCCAAGTTTGTAATTAATAAAGCCCTCTCGGTTACAAGTACCTTTCCTCGGCGGGTATACAGGGGTCTAGTGGGTGCGGTGCTTCCTAAGTTTAGTTAAGTGATCTGATGCGTCGGCATATTATGTTTATAATATGAAATTAGTGACTGTTATATTCAGGACGAACCTTCCTACTTTCGTATCTTTGTTATTATTTAATTTACACACTATGGAATATTAAAAAAAACTCTATCTCAACCTGTCAATCAATGTTTAAAACTTAGCAAAACCAGTAACAGTTTCTTAGGTAATAGTGTTAGGTTTTACAATAAAGTCTCAAAACATATTACCGATTTGCCGTACTGTAAATTTAAGCGCCGCGTCAAGCGGGTTTAAATGTCGAAAGGATAGAGTGGATCATTATGTGAACGATGGTGATATCTGGAATTGACTCCTCTCTCTGTATCCAGTAAAAACGGAATTGTAACGTATAATGTTAGAAGTCCCTGCTCATTCCACTAGTTTCAGCGCCAAGTCTTTCACAATTCAGGTTGTCCTACTATGGAATGCTCTACCGATTTCTATAAGATGTGCGCAGACGATGGGCATTTTTATAAACTCTGTCAAAAACACTATTTATCTATTTAAAATTCGCTTATGTGTATATATTTACCAATCTATATATATATATATATATATTACAGTTACGTGCCACTATCTTAGGTGGTATTAACTAGTATTTATTCCTGTACACCCAGAATACCCCTGATTCTACTGCATTGAAAAATCCATCCAAAGGTTGCCTGGAAGAAATTGCTAATAGCAATAAGGCCGTCCATTGTACCGTTAAAAAAACGTGAAATGTATATATATATATGTAATTGGGGTACAATAAAGTTTAAATAAAATAAATAAATGTATTCCAAATATATATATGTTAAAAAGATGTACCTGATCGTGTTCCTTGCCGGTTCTTCTCGATGACTGGGTTGGTTTCCGAACCGGTGGTAGTTTTGACGTTCATAACCGCTTTATTAGGTCCTAAACCGAATAAAGAATGTATTTTTGACTTCATATGAATTACATACCTAAACGTCATAAATACATGAAAAACGTCCAAAACGTATACACAAATAAACACCGTAACATGTAACCGTAACCGGACGCACCGTAACCAGTACCAGAGAGCTTACGGACTAAAAGCCAGGCTTACCCACAACATCCCGAGCAAATCCACACACTAGACATACTTGTAAACATGCCCTATAATATTATAGGCTTTAAGGATATAACTGGCGACTTGTAGAGTGATATAACATACTTTTGAAGTGCAGACTTCTATAAGCGCGTTGAGCGGTATTTTTGGCGGGTGATAAATTATAATTTCACGTCATGACATGCTACGTAAGCATGACCGGCCGTATTGCGTCAGATTAGTGACACGTAGTATAGGGGCCTGTGTATGTGTAATATAGATATTTTGTATTGATTAATCATTAGATATTATAAAACAAAGTCCTCTACCACGTCTGTCCGTCTGTTCGCTATAAATCAAAAACTTCTGAACGAATTTTCATGCGGTTTTCACCAGTAGATAAAGTGATACATAAGGAAGGTTTAGGTATATAGTTTTTCAAGGTTTTTTTTATTATCAGGGTATGGCAATGTTCGCCGGGCCCGCTAGTAAAATATATATAAATGTATATAATTTTTGCTTCGAGTGCCAGGTCGTTAGGGAAACCACACTAATGTTAATAATTTTAATAAAGAAATTCTGGAATTTAAATATTATCATTCACACTATAATTAATATGAAAATTCAAAAGAGAACACTTTTATTTCATTGCTTTAAGTTTTCACTCCTTATGACTACCTCAACTTTCTTCTTTATAATTTCTACGTTCAACATTTAACCAGAATCTTACTTTTTATATTATATAGATTACAACAACTTCATTTGATATTAAATAACAATGTGGTCTAAGATAGTAAACATGCTAAAGCTACAGGGACTGGCTATCAAATGCAGCTGCTGGAACATAGCTTTGGTGCTCGGCCACAACTTCTCAACTTGAGGAAGGTAGCTAGTTTAAAAAAAGTTTGGATACTTTCGTATTAAATGCACCGCGCTTGCCGACGGTCGCCGCGGCAAGATCGTGTTATCCTTTTTCGCAAATCTAACCTATGCTAGAGCCAAACAGAGATAGAAGAGCAAGATGTCGAACGTTCGGCGAGCGCGGTTCATTTGATACGTAGGTATCCAAACTTTTTTTAAACAAGTATTCAATACGTATTTAACTTTTTTGTAATAACACCCAAAAAGTGTTAAACGACTAGGCTTAATTATTCGTTCTCTATTAACACCTCGACCTATATTTAGAGCTATTTATGTTCTTGATATATGTATCTATTGTTAAATGAAGTTATTGTCAGCTAAACTTAATTAGATCCGAGTTCTACCGCAGGTTGGCTAGTCAATTAAGGAGGCATGCCAGCTATTGATAGTTAACAATCTACCGACGGACATATATACCGCCTATAATGTGTTTGTTTGTTTTGTGACAAAGTATGTCAGACCAGTTGGAGCGACGTGCTATGTTGTTTTATAGCTTCCTAATTTGGTTTAGTAATATTGCGTTTATGTAGATTTGATATATCCATCGAGGATAGTACATTTTACTTTAGTACCCTTGAGAACGTTCATTTTTTTATATCATAGGAGGCAAACGAACAGGTAGGTCACCTGATGTTAAGCGATCACCGCCGTCCTTAGACACTTGCAACACCAGGGGAGTCGTAAGTGCGTTGCCAGCCTGTGTTGGGGGGGGGGGGGGGGGGGAGGGAGAAGGGAGGTAGGCCTCCGGCGCTCTCACTGACCGAACGAAACGCAACAATGCTAGCACTGTTACTTCATGTCGGTTTGCTATGAGAGGGTGGTACTACCCTGGACGAATCGACCCATTCATGTTGAAACGAGTAATAACTTCAGCGGTAATAACTTCTACCACTACTAAAAATTCATGCAAAATTTCATAATAATTTAGTAATTAAATCGTGAAAGAGTAAAAAACTCACTTTCGTATTTATCTATACTAATATTAGATACTGTTTCAAAGGGATAGCAAAACCTCGGGCAAAAGCTAGTATATTGTATATGGAGAGGAAAAAAATTATAAAAAGCTAAGATATGTTTTGCGTGCAAAATCTCTTTGTCTTTATTACCTCACTCCTGCACATGCACACCACATCGCATGTCCCACTTTACTAATAAATCGTAGTTCCTTAAAACTTTACTAACTGTACATTAAATGAAGATATCGTGATAATCTTTTTAAACAAGGAGCATGTGCCTAAGAAGTTGTACTATAAAGTTTCGACCGAAATCTATTCAATATTTTTTGCGTAATGCGTGCAAAACGACAAACCTCTATTTAACTTTTTGCAATCTCGCCTACTTTCTAAAGATTTTTTTTTTCGATTTTTCTACACTATTGACTTGACTGGCTTTCACAGCTTCACCGGACTAGAAAAAATAGTTAAACCAGAGTATTATGTCTAAGAATCGAATAGTTAATTAAGAAATAGTTCATTATCATTCGTCTTTATTTTATTACCGCCTTTAATTAAATTATACGCTTGAATCCAATGATGTTATAACTATATAGATTTTATTTATTTATTTAGGAAAACTTACAGCTAACACTAATGAAATAACATACAAAGACTAATTATAAATGTTCATTTATAAAAACTATAAATTAATGAAGAAAAGACAGCTATCAATATAGATGTACAAATAAAAACACGATTACATACACAAAGTTTATATTATGGTAACAAATCTTTAGTCAAACATTGTTATAGATAGTATATCCTATACTATCTGAGAATAAATCTAGGTTATTGTTTCAAGAATTAAAATATTTATATGCTCGGATCAGAAAGGCATTTTGGTGATATGTCGTCCTGATAAGTTGTACATGTAATAGCTTCGATTTTCTTAATGTACTTGTGGGGACAAATAACTGAACATTCGGTAGTCCGGCGAAGCTGTTAAGACCTTGCTTGGTCAATAGCGTAGTCAGTTCGAAAAAAGAAAAAAAAGAAAAAACTGAACTTTAGATAATAATTCTGGACAGTCTATAATTCCATTGTCTATATTACATAAATAAATTAAATCGTCTATTTTACGTCGCCCGTAGAGTAGCAAAAAGTGGAAATGTTTAGATACGTCATAAACGTTTCGACAGCGCCTTGTTGAAACTTGGCTTAGTTAGCTTACTGTTGACGACTGCCCGTCAATTCGCCCATATCTAAACAACACCGTATCTGTTCGTTATAGTGCCATTTGTTTTATCAAAATATCATGTAGGTAACGTATCTTTACTTATAATATCATTGCTTAAACGGTGGGCGGTGAACCCAATTATACTCTAAGAACGATGAATATTAGTAACACTTCTTTTGTATGTGATGAGGCGGATGTCCCGCCATCTAGTTTGGCTATGATAAGTTGTGTCGATACGGGGGGCGCTTTTGTCTTTTGACAGAAGTGCAGTACTCCTCTACTTACTCCGCTACGTACTCCGCTCTGAGATACTCCGCTACTTACTCGGCTCCTTACTCTGCTCTGAGATACTCCGCATCGCGACATTTTGTTCCGCTATATAAATATTAAGTGTAATCCGCAGTGCAATTCTTTTCAATTAAGTGTTTATCAATCGTGATCTGGTGGCCATCACCCCTGTGACACTCGTGATCCGTGGATGTGCGAGGATCAGGCAGCCGCATCCAGCAATTCTGGTAAGCGAAAGTGCTGTATATACCTCCCAGTATCGATCACATACTTTCAACACTCAGAGTACAAACAAAATTAGTCTGACACGCATCCACGTTTTCGGACATAAGTTTTTTTCAAACCGCATGGTGAACGGCTATTTACACGCCTGCCCCACCAGTATGAGTATAATTGGCTTTTTGTCCTCGATGAAAAAATAATGTAGGTAATTTTATGAACAGTTTCTTTATGGTTCAATTACGTCAAAATTACTGAACGTATCGGCATAGGAATATGACCATTTGATGCGGAATTATTTGTTTTTTAAATTCGATTTACCCTCTTCCACGTTTTTAAAGCCCAACAAAGCAGACTAGAATCGGCCGGTAGATTTATAAAAAATTATGTTAGTATATAAATAAATATGATCGTTTTTTTTATATATCACAGGAGGCAAGGAATAGGGTGATTACCTAATGGGAAGTGATCACCGCCGTCCATAGACACTAGCAACATCAGGGGAGTCGCAAGTGCGTTACCAGCCTGTGTTTGGAGGAAGGGAAAGGGGGGAGGGGAGAGGAGAAGGGATGGGTGAGGTGAGGGGAGGTGGGCCTCCAGCGCTCTCACTGACCGAATGAAACGTAACAATGCAAGCACTGTTACTTGACGTCGGTGTTCTGTGAGTCAGGTGGTAGTGCCCCGGGCGAGCCGACCCATTCATGCTGAACCCAGTAATAGCTTCACCGTGGCTCTACCACTTACTGAATCGTTTCACAAACTATCATGATAATTGGGCATAAGTCCTATGTTTTATGCTATCTATTCTACTATAACTTAAATATTTACTGCAATAAATAGTAATAAAAAAAATTAATAACAAGGGCGTATAGTGCTACAGTATTCTTTAATATTTTTGACAGAGCTGTCTGAATATAGTTGTAATTTCGGGATTGTAAATAATATATTTAAGAGCTTAATACAAAACAAAGGTAAAATATTATTAGGATAATCTAAAATTGACATTTTATATCCTTAAATTGTCTCGATGTTATAAGTGCATAGACTATAATACATTATAGATTTGTGTTTTCTGTATCTATATTCAAAGCTGTCAAAAAGTTTGGCGCGGACTGTATTTGCGATATATATTGACGCTTTAATAGCTTAACGAGGAGGACGTTCCTAATGAACTTATTTTATTAAAGAGCGAGCTTCGCATACGTCCTCTCAGTATATCAGTCGTCAACTCGACATCTGCTCCTAATTTTATAGCGTTAATATGCTCTGTATGATGTTAGACGTCAGAATGGATACATAACGGCGTAAGTCGAACTAATTTTCAGAGTAAATTGATATTTAACACCTATTCTTAAGGTTTCTTTTTCGATTAAACGTATAAGAAAGGTTGTCGTGATTTGGTGCTTTGAAAATGTAGTTTCCGATACCAAAGTTACATTTGTATTTAAGATCAATAAAATAATAACAAGTTTTAGTGTTCTATTGAAAGGGAACTCATAAATCTGTTCCAAGGACTTGTCCTTTATAACATTTTTTGAAGTGAAAGTTCTTTAGTCGCGTGGAACGATCATTGATAAGGGAAAAACTTATGTGTTCTCGTCACCGATGATATCGACATGTTCGTGAAGTATTGCGCTTGTGTCACACTAGCGATGCTGTAGTATAGCGGCCTATGTACATGTAATATTGATATTTTGTATTGGGCTTGTGCAGCACACCATATGTTTGTTTTTTTTTTATTGTAGCACGGCAAAGTGACTGCACTATGCCTGATGGTAAGCACAGTACAATCCAAAAACAATGGCGACCACTGAGCGGCACGCTATCCATCGCCGGTCGCCACTATCATGCCGGCCTGCAAAAAGCTGGATATGCACAGGCTGATCCCGAAACGCGACCCGCAGATGCGAATCACTATTATGGGCTTTTTCGCCATATACATGGTGGTTGCGACTGAGTCAGGCTGTAAAACCCTACTACCCCGCTTTCGCCATTGCCTCGTTCGTTATTCAGCAGGGTGCACGACGTGCAGGTGAGGTTGGCTTGGGTGTCTCAAGTCTTATGATGTTATTCGACACCCCTTGACACCCCACAAGTAATAAACTACAAAAAGGTCTATAATTATTGCTTCGAGTGCCAATAGACGTGAAACGAGACTAATGTTCTTAATTTCAATTTACAATTTATATAATTTAAATATAATTCATATTATATATAATTCATTTTAAAATTAAAACAGTTATTCCATTATTTTGAGTTATTACTTCTGTTGGCAGCCCTAGTAACTGACTCGACTTTCTTTTAAATTGGTTTATCGTATTGCATTGTTTTTACCATTATGTACAATGCAGTCACTTTTTGAAGTGAAATTTCTTTAGGCGCATGAGGGTAAATTTTTACAGATGTAACGTCACGCAGGTATGCAACGGACGTGACGTCATTTGCAGTAAACGCTGATTAAATAAATAAAAAAACTTTTTATTCTTTTTTCTTGTTTGTATAAATATAAACAAGACTTATAAATTAGTTCGCCAAAGAAGTTTCACTTCTGACATGTGTACTTTGTATGCATGCACTTTTTTTATGCTACAATATAAATATATTTTATTAGGTGGTAGAGCTATTCTGAATCTATTAATGGTTTCAGCATGCATGGGTCGGCTCGACCGGGGTAGTACCACCCTCTCATAGAAAACCGACGTGAAGTAACAGTGCCTGCATTATTGCGTTTCGCTCGGTCAGTGAGAGCGCCGGAGGTCCCACCTCCCCTCCCCTTTCTCCTTCCCTTACTCCCCCTCACACCCAAGACAGGTAGAAAAACGCACTTGCTGTTGCAAGAGTCTATGGACGGTGGTGATCACTTAACATCAGGTGACCCATATGTCCGTTTGCATCCTATGATATATAAAAAAAAAAATACACTAACTAGTTGGTCGCTTCGGGTTTGTACGGGTATATTAACGAAAAACATGAGATTAAATATTTTCTTTCCAGTACGACTATGTAATTAAATAAAATGCAACTGGAGGACTGAAGGTCAATCTGTCAATATTTTTGATGATCTATCTCCCTATTGTCTTTTGCCTCACTGATTTTTTTTATATAGAATTTTTTGACTTTTCGATACGAATTTCCAGAAATTTTCTTACATGCAAGTCGTGTCCTCTTCACGGCGAGTTCGAAGGATCCGACATCGTGATAGCATTCCAATACTGCGTCCAACGACATCTGTACTAATCATGCTATGCGACGAAACTTTCCTTGACGGGATGGTGTTTTAACCTTTTTTCTATCCCCACGCGGAGCCCTCGTGATATTATTATCGCGATACAGTGACTCACCTACATCACTTGAACACACATATGAGATCATCTCTCTCACACACGTGCACATATGTACACATGGTGGGAGGGTTTTGTTTTTTTTTTCCCTCCTCGAACTAAATCGAATAGTTTTAGTTCGTTTCAATCCGATATACACGTATTCATTTGTGAATCATGCAATTTCGATTGTATGGTTCACAAATGTATATATGTATGAATAGTTTAGAATAGTTAGCTAGGACAGACGCGTCTTTTTCCAGGTAACAGCCCAAGCCGAGGTGTGCGTGCACCCTTGTGTATGTTACCTAAAACCCAAATCGGTTGCGTGCCTTAAGCGCCAACCTTAGTAGTCCGGTGAAGCTGTGAAGACCCTGCCGGGTCAATAGCATAGTCAGTTCGAGAAAAAAAAAACCTTCTTTCTAACTTTATAACTTTCTCTTGATTTACTAGTCTCAAGTAAAATATCACCAATCACCCTATAGCTAGGTTTCGGCAATTGCAATCGAGACCGAGATCTCTATGCCAAACACATCACCAACTTATGTAGACCTCATCGTTGCTTGAAATCTGAAGCAATGATGGCTCATAGGTGAGCATCTTTGGACACCTTGTTCAAATAAAATCAATAACACTTTATTCAATTTAGGCCCTTATGAACGTTAAAGCTACCACCGGTTCAGAAAACAACCCAGTCATCGAGAAGAACCGGTAAGGCACTCAATCTGGCTTATCTTTTAAACGTATATACACGTCAGAATCGTTTTTAGTGGATTTTTTTTTATGTCATAGGAGGCAAACGAACAGGTGGTTCACCTGATGTGAAGTGATCACCACCGTCCATGGACACTAACAACACCAGAGGAGTTGCAAGTGCGTTGCCACCCTTTGGGGGTAAGGGATAGGGGAGGGAGAGGGAGAGGAGAGAGGATAGGGGAGGGGAGGTGGTCCTCCGGCGCTCTCACTGACCGAACGAAACGCAACAATTCAAGCACTGTTACTTCACGTCGGTTTTCTATGAGAGGGTGGTACTACCGCGGACGAGCCGACCCATTCATGCTGAAACCAGTAATAGTTTCAGCGTGGCTCTACCACCATTAAATTTGCTAATCTTCTAGTATATTATTACTGCCATTCTCGAGTAGGTAGTAATATTGCAAGCTTCTTGCGATCATTTTAATGAACTAACAAGATGGCGGCCATCTTGTTAGAACTGTCCATAGAGGTTTTGTGGTAAGTCAGAATGCATACTTCGTGTTATTTCCCATCCAATTACTTGTGCACAATAACCAAATTGTATTACGTAAAGCACCACTAATATTACAAAACATAGAGCAAAAATAACACAAGATTACGAATAAAATATAAAATCCACCACATGACATTTCGAGATCCCGCCAAAAAGTCCTTATAAAAGAATTATCGAATCAGATTATATATAAAAGCTAAAGAATCAACAAATAAACAAAGCAGATACCAACGTTTCTGGAATTATATATATTTATGTATAAATAAATAAACATATTAACATGCTATATTGAACAGCTTTAATGTAAAATTTGCCGGATTATTTATGTAAATAGATAAATCCCCGATATTACTCTCGTTTAACGGCTATTTTGTCGCCATTCTGTGTTTCCTAAACTCAATTTTAATGATATAAACACTGGACCAATTCCGTTAATATTTATACATCCTGTACGCGCCATTAGTATTCGCATTTTACTAATTTCACTAAACACAAAACTGTCGTGTCGTAAATTCATATTTTAATGTTTCCGGGCTCTGAAAATTTGTTCCCGGTGTTGGCGCGTTCGAAAAAATTAATAGAGCGTTTTTCAAACTGTTTCGCACTGGCAACACTCGCGCCGCCGATGGAGAAGGAAACGGAAACGTCCATTATATCATATGAAAAACATGAAAACCTCTATGAAAATGAAATTATGAGGAAACTATAAAAAATTTATGATTAACGATACGGGCGTCCCGGTCAAATTGTTTTCATCTATTAGATGAGTTTAATTTTTTTTTGTTCTGTGATTTTCAGACAGGAAATAATGTGTCATCTATCAAGACAACATTGCGGACATTTATTCGCCTTTAAACTATTTTTATTTAAATCGTTTCAGAATCGTTTATTATTCATAAAAAATACGTTTTCGGGTAGTCGCCCATTTCTATATAATATATCACAAGTTAACTTGATTTTTTAATACGTACATTAAAATCATAAATCCCACCATTTTGTCTGTAAAGTAATTATATAGGACTGGCAATCATTTGCGAATTCGCCAGTGTTTTTTTACGATATATATAGCCTAATATATAACCTATAACTATTACCCTGAAAGTAGCTCTCTAACAGTGAAACAATTTATATAATTGGATTAGTACTTGCAGAGATACTCTACAAACACAAGACCCTTCGGAATAATGATATAGGCATTGTTAGAAAGAAAAAAAAATGATTATTAAGAAAGAGAACTGGCCAATTTAGACATAAGCTGTTGAGAATAAATTCTAACAATTAATCGCTTCTTAAATAACCGACACGAGTTTGGACAGAGCTACCACACGCTACGAAGGCCGTCGAAATAGTGAGTGAACAATCTTTTCTCTCGAACTGACTGCGCTATTGACCTTGCAAGGTCTTAACAGCTTCACCGGACTACAGAGTGAGTGAAGACGGCGAGCGCCGCTCCTTATATAGGCCGTCGCAGTATTACTACCCTGGATTTTTATTTATTTCCAACAGAATATATATTTAATAGCAGCATTCTTAACGGAAACACAAAGAAATTAAAATTCAATATACAGCACGAAACAATGTACATACTCTATTCAAAGTTAATTTGCTTTAATTTTCTCGCCGATAACACTTTTATAACACAGCTACCTACATATACATATAATACTCGGCGTTTAAATTGGCATTTCGGGCAAAAGAGCGACATGTCCGGCTAAGATCGGATTGCTCCGGTTTTGTAAAGCGTTCTCTCTATCGCACAGCATAATTACTGCAATGGACAAAAATAACGATATACGAAACCGATCTTCAACTATTGCGGTCTTTTCCCCGACGTGTCAAATCAAAAGCTGGGTATTGTAGGTTCTTTGATGAAAACTGCTGCTAGTTCTAAATTGGTTTTTATATATTAACGTAATATATTAAGTTCTGTCTATAACTAGTTGGAAATACGCGAGTAATTTTTTTTATTTACATGAGTCGTAATTGTTTCTTCAGAAATAGTGCAACACCATAAATTATAATGAAAGATGTTACTGTAAATTAACTTTAGTGGGCCGAGTGTAGACAACACTACCTGAGATATCGAAGTTTATATTATTTTAAGACGGGAAGTAATAAATAATCATAGCTCTTCTTGGTGACCGAGTTTTGAAAGCTATGGTAAGCAGTGTTTTCATATTTATCAGTTTTTCTTAGTGCCTTAATTGAATAAAGTATTCATAATTCGCTCTGGTCACAGTGCAAATTAAGTGAACATTGAACACTATTCCTATGATTACCGTTATCATAAACTTTCAATAATAAACCGTATCCCTCACAAACATGCATCGCACACGGAGAACAACGAGAATTGTACATAGGTTGGACTTCTGGAGGTTAAGTAAAACCTTGCAGTTAGTCCGTTCGGATTGGAACACATTTTTGTGACAGAAATAGACGTGTTGCTGGTGCTTCCGCAGTTGAATCTCGTAAAGGTCCTACTACTATTTGATACGACAATACCTAACCCTAATATACATCACAAATATGTAAATAATGACTTAGATTAAAAATACTTATCAAAACTATGTGGTTTATTCCACACTCGATAAAAGTCTTTCGAATGATATAATATACAACAATGTTAATGTTCTTCTATTTCAGTTAAAGACCATCACAATTCGGATCTGGAGGCAGACGACGTGGAAACCGACGATCAGACCTCGAATCTCGACGATGACATACTCACGCAGTCAGATC
Source organism: Antheraea pernyi (assembly GCA_015888305.1). Classification (NCBI taxonomy): domain Eukaryota; kingdom Metazoa; phylum Arthropoda; class Insecta; order Lepidoptera; family Saturniidae; genus Antheraea; species Antheraea pernyi. The sequence goes on along the minus strand of MU160059.1, from coordinate 49,406 downwards.
TTGATGAAAACGGTGAACCGAAGAGTCCGACTAGTTCTTCATCGAAGAAGAGTAAAAGCCAAAGCAGAGATTCCAAAGGAGGCACGAAACCGAGAAGGGCGCGTACCGCCTTTACTTACGAGCAACTCGTCTCTCTGGAGAATAAATTCAAAACGACCAGATACTTGTCCGTCTGCGAGAGGTTGAACCTGGCTCTTAGTTTAAGTTTGACGGAAACACAGGTTTGTTTCCATTCTAATATTGTAAACGAGTTTTTTTAAATAAGTTGTCTTGTTCCCAGAATGCGTTTTGCCAAGAACTGCATGGATCACTTTAGTGTATAAACCATAATTTGTTATAAAAAGTCTATGCTTTTTTACTGCAATTAGTTCGATGACCGCAGAGTGGAGCTTTAAGATGTAATAATGTGTTTGTAATCTTCTTCTTACCCTTATCCCACATAAGTAGAGTCGGTACAACATGTTTGTCATGTTGTGGTCTATGATTTGGCTTCATTTTTACGATCGGCCGCCTGCCTGACATCAATCCTCCTTGGGATAATTTTGTTGTACCACTGTATTTATGATTATTATTATATAGTTACGAAGTGTGGTGGGCTCTTTTAGCCTTACAATTTTTCGTTCCGGTTAAAAACAAAGTTTTTCAAGATTATGGTTCGCTTGCTATATTGCCATTTTTATGTAACAGAAAACTAGCCAACTTTAGACTATTCTCGAGGACTGCATTCTCTGGGTTTATTTCAGGATTCGTGATTTCAGAGTTTTCTCAGTAATAGTAATATACTATTAGATATAATAAACCATTATAAAAATATAAAATATGTTAACTATAATAGAAAAATAAATGCAAATCTGTGTTTGTAATATATTAATTTCAATTTGTTTGGTAACGCCATCAGTTGACAGTTAAAACAAATATTATAGGGAAATATGAATACCTTAAAAAAAATATTGTAGCACTACAATGTAACGAGAAGAATGCAGAAACATAGATTTCTAAATGTTTGAATTCAGTAGTACGTTATGGGGTATTGTGCTGATTAACAACGTTCATTTCCTCTTTAAAAGCCTTTTGTACAGCAGTGGAATTTTTACTGGATGATCCTATTATGTTTTCAAATTTTAGTGGTAATTTAGCATAAAATGAATTAACAGTGTCACTTAATAATGTTGTTTTTCTGTAGGTCAAAATCTGGTTCCAAAATCGACGGACGAAGTGGAAAAAGCAAAACCCTGGGATGGACGTCAACAGTCCGACGGTTCCACCACCAGCTGCGGGGGGCTTTCCTTCAGGGCACTACCCTGGAGGGCTTTTATACTCCCATGGTGTACCGTACCCGTTCACTGGTCCAGGACCCTACGCACCGTACTTTCATCACCTCGCTGCGAACCATCATCACTCCCACGGTAGCATCGGGCACTCGCACACGTGATTGTGGCAGCGGCCTGGGTCCCAGGACCTTAGGGTCGACAAGGAGAATGATAACAATTGTGGACATTCTAATTAATCTTTGGACTACAGTGAAGTGATTAAGGATTAATAAGACAAAAAATATGATCTTTATTAGCCTTTTATCTTGAGATTAAGTGAAAATTACATGGCATTATGGAGATCATCATGTACAGAGAATATGCTTAATGAATTGTTAATATTCATTTACTGTTACTTGGAAATAGATGGTACCAATTACCATGAATTACTCTTTATTAACAAATTAAGTTTTTTGACGTTGGTACCACACTACGACTTAGGAAGAGGATTATTATGTAAGAATTATATAATCTTCTGGATTTCCGTGCGATATAGTTAAAAACAACCAGAGAACCCTAACAATTATACAACAGAATTGTATATTAGAACCATGATATTTTCGCCCTTCTTCGTAATGCGAGTTCCCTTAGACTTCTTTCTAGATTGTTCGGATTTGCTCGTTAATGCACTATTGAGCCTATTTCTGTGGATACCGTCCATCGCATTTCTTATTCTTGTAAACCTCGATTACGATATTTAATTTTCTCATCTGCATATTATTGTATAACCATTTTTTTTGTCTAACTGTAGCACGACAGAGTTTCATGGTAAGCATAGTACAATACAGAAACAATGGCAACCACCGAGAGACAAACTATCCATCGTCGGTCGCCGCTGTCATGCCGGCCTGCGTATGTTTCTTCAAGTTATCCTTCACGGACTGCATGTCATAGAAAGGAAACACACTGGGTAGGAGATTGTTTCACAGTTTTTCGGTACAGCAAAGAGAAGACGTTGCGAACGTTTTAGTTTTCTTTTTTTTATATCATAAGAGGCAAACGAACAGGTGGGTCACCTGTTGTTAAGTGATCACCACCGTCCATTGACACTTACAACACCATAAGAGTCGCAACTGCGTTGCAACGTGTGCGTGAGGAAGGCGGGAGGGGGAGGGGAGGCGGGTTATCCGGCGCTCTCACTGACCGAACGAAACGCAACAATGCAAGCATTGTTACTTCACGTCGGTTTTCTATGTGAGGGTGGTAGTACCTCGGGCGAGCCGACCCATTCGTGCTGAAACCAGTAATAGCTTCAGTGTAGCTCTACCACCTATAAGTAATAGCTTCAGCGTGGCTCTACCACTTATAATTCATTTCTATAGGGTAGAATACGTTTACAGAGGCTATGTCACGTTTTGCTTATAGATAACCCAATGAGGGGCAACTCAGACATATTTCATTTGGTAATAATACCTATAACCAATGAAATCTGTTATATATTATCTGATATTTGCGACTTTGTCTACATCCTTTGTTATCCTAACAATGTTATGTACATAGGAAAGATTATAAGTGTCACACCGCTTGCCCCACTTCTTCTTGGCAAGAAAATACACATCGCAAAAACGCGTAGTGCTTACAAAAACCGAGGTATTTAACTTTGATAACTTTTGTAACTAATGAAGATATTGCAATAATTTTTAGCAAGTACGAAAACAAAAATTAAAAAAACTGTTTAGTTCTTTTTGAGTGATGCGCGCACAATCATTTTATTTGTATAGATTTTTGCCTTTTTGACTGTGCATAAGTGTATGTCCGAATTCCAAGCTTGTATTCACAACTAGATCCCACAATAATCTGAACTCGGTTCATCCTAAAACAAGTATCGGAAAAACATAACAGCGATATACTTAAAGGACTTCAGCTTAAGTAATGCTGCCGACATATTATAGGCAAGTCTTTCTTGACAGATTTACAATTAGAAGATGGATATAGATGAGAGAAGATCCTCCCAATATTTTAGATTATCATAACGTTTTAGGATTTACGTCGACATAACCCATAATAAACTATAAAAGAAATCCTTCCAAACTAAGAAACCGTTCGTAAAAATGTTGGCTAAATAATCCTTTGCAGTGTCGTCTAATGTACATAAATATGTAAATAATTACAATTGTACCTTACTTTACTTGAACTTAATAGAAAGATAAACATATATGGCTGATTACGGCAGTGACATTGTAATTTTGATCACCGGTAATATGCATCAGCGCCGTGTTTAAAAGTTAGCGCGCACTGCGGTATGTTTCCGAACGTTTTTTTTTTCGTGAAATTTGTGACAGTTACAATTACATAGAAGCATATGCACTGTTGTAATAAAAACGTACTAGTTTATAATTCTGATAATTGCTACACTTTCCATGCGTTGTGTTGCGGAATTTCTGAGTCCTATTATAGGTTCATATGAAAAACTGCACACTACGGAAAATTATCACCTAATTGCAGTATTAGTTCTTAAACCAGAGCATAGGAATGTCGCCGCTATGTGCTTGCGATAGGAACGAGGTGTAAATTTCAACATTACTATTTCTTCATGTTCAAATACAATAGTTTTAGCAATTCCGAAATTTCACATAATTATGTATTGTATTAATATAAATAATTCTTGGCAGATTTCGGCACTATGAATGGATATGTCTATACAGCATCGCTTGTGCATATTTTTTTTGTATATAAAGAAACACAAATTCGTACTTTAATTTTGTAGGTATTGACGGTACTTATTTTACGAATTTTACGATACGAATAGTGTAAAAAAGCTCACGAAAATTGTACAGCAGTGTACGCTAACATTTACATAGGAATATTTTAAAATGTAGCCGTATTTTCAAATACTACGTTCCGCGTTATCTAATAATTGTTGCGTTTCGTTCGGTCAGTGAGAACGCTGGAGGCCAACCTCCCCACCCTTCCTCCACCCTCCCCATCTAGCCCCTACCTACCCCAAACAAAGGCTGGTAACGAACTTGCGACTCCCCGGGTGTTGCAAGTGTCTATGGACGATGATCACTTAACATCAGGTGACCCACCTGTTCGTTTGCCTCCTATAATATATATAAAAAAAATAATAATAGTCTTTTACTTTACTTTCAAGTAAAATGAATTAACTTTTTTATGAATTTGAATATGAATTTACTTTCAAGTAAAATAAGGTGTAATGATTACTACAATCTACTTTAACATATAATTAGTTTTAAGAATAAATTGATTGTGATATGTATTTTATAAGATAATACTTTAATTATTAACTTAAATGATCAGTATCCACAGTATAATAACACTACCTTTTTATATTTTGCATTCTGATAAATCTATATAACAATTAATTCCTTTATATTAACCTTTATCATTATTATTAAAATTAAAATATAGTATAAATAAAACAAAGTCCCCTACCGCGTCTGTCTGTCTGTCTGTTCGCGATAAACTCAAAAACGACTGAACAGATTTTCATGCGGTTTTCACCAGTGGGTAGAGTGATTCATGCGGAACGTTTTAGTATATAATTTGTCAAGGGTTTTTTAATAATCAGGACAGGACAACGTCTGCCGGGTGCGCTAGTAAATAAAAAAAAATTGGAGTGTCTGTAATGTCAGAAGAACAACTTTTTACTATATGTATATTAATGTATATACGGTATTTGTAACTAAAGAACCAGTTTTATTTTTTTTTCTCTGTTTGTTTGTGCCGACTAGTCTCTGAAACGGTTCGATAGATTTTGATGAAACATTCACTGGCAGATAGCTGATGTTATAAGAAGCAACTTAGGCTAACTAGTTTTTAGAAAAAAAGGTTTAGCGCAAATATAATAAACTAAATAAGCAGTTTCCAGGACCGCGCGCACATTACGCGTAACTCGTGGAGAGTCAACGAACATTTTAACCCTTATGTGAGTGACGAGGTACCCGGGTACCTATTGCATATTCAAAGCGAAATAAAAGTACCTTTTGCCCCTTAGGTATAGCCATAATTTCCCGAGAGCTCTTAACTACTTGTAAATTAAATATTATAGTGTACGCTACTTTGCACTTCCGCCTGGAATTGATTGAACACTACTACGTTTAACTGCAACAAAAAGCAAATCAATTAATCAATATATATATTATATATACGATATATAATTAATGTAACTATAATCATTATCAATAAATAGATTAAAATATGTTGCAGATTGACGTGTAATCACGACAATCGATTACACATGTTTCGCTCCTTCTCGGAGCATCTTCAGATGTTGACTCTTCCAAAGCGAGCGGGCGAGTGGAGTGCAAAGTAGCGTCCAATATGATATTTAATAATGGATTTCCTGGACACCTTCTGCAATCAAATACTTGTAAATTATACATTTTTTAACTTTTTGACCCAATATAATCATAATAAAGTAATAAGGTACCCGGGTACCTAGCCAATCACATAAGGGTTAAGCTAAATTCCACGCGGACGACGTCGCGGTTAACAGCTAGTCAGAACACAAGTTAACACGCATTAACTTCAACTGAAACCCCAGATATTATGGGTGTTATTACAAAAAAGTTAAATACGTATTGAATACTTGCTTTAATAAAGTTTGCATACTTACGTATTAAATGCACCGCGCTCGCCGAACGTTCGACTTCTTGCTCTTCTATCTCTGTTTGGTTAGGTTAGGTTAGACTTGCGAATCCCTCCTGGCAGTGAATGCGGGAGCATTCTCTGCCACATAAGGAGGAAGGTCAGTGGAGGAGAAGCACGGTGTAGCCGGAGTTTCTAAAGGAAGCTTTGGAAAGAATCGCTCTCCACGAGACGAACATCTTCGGGTGATCCAGCGCGCGACCAGGGCAGCGGAGAATGCAAATCGTGATCTCGCACCCTGGTCCACTTACGCGCATAAGGCGATACAGGGGTTTTTAGTGAGTAGGAGTCTCGCATAACCTTACGCATAACATTGTCCCCCGGCAGTGCGAGGCGTATCCATGTAGGATGACTTGCGAAAAAGGATAACACGATCTTGCCGCGGCAGACGTCGGCAAGCGCGGTGCATTTAATACGTCAATATCCAAACATTTTTAAAAAAAGTATTCAATACGTATTTAACTTTTTTGTAATAACACGGTATATGTATAGATAAATTTAAAAAGCCTGTGTATATAAAAAGTTGTGGCAAGGGTGACCACATCGTCCATCAACTTGTTTTTGAAAATATGAAAGATTTTACAATTAAAATGTAAATAACTATTTTGTAAATAGTTTTAACTTTATAAAAGTAATTAGGATAATTAATATTGGATAGATTATCGCCAAATATATTGAAACAGACAATGATTTTATACTTTGTATTAATTTTTATGTTTTTTTTTGCAGTTAATTAATCTTTATTTATTTCGAATTTACTTTTGTAATTGTAATGATACTGATAAACTTATTATAATTTAAGACTACTCGTTATATACAATACAGATGCACTGGATTTTTTTGTGTCTTATAATTAAGTTTGTGAATAAAAATAACTTATGACCTCTTTCTCGTTTATGTAATTTCTTATACAAAAATATAATTTATTTAAATTACGACGTCATAAATAACTAAGTATTATTACGATAATTAATTATATTATATAATAAATAATTAAGTTGACGCTCAAGGCTGTATATATGTACTTTAAATAATATTAATTCGATGTTGAAATAAAATAGTTTCAAGTTGTAAGTTGTTTTCATTTATTCATATTTATTATTATTTATTATTACACATATATATCATATATCATATTTATTATTACACATTTGAATTACGACCGCTTCGTTGGACATAAAAAAAGGCAGAGTCAATCGATCCCATTAAATAAGTAGCCTAGAACTATCCACGAAAAATTCCTCGTCGAATAGTCTTTTTTTTATGTCAAAAGGCGGCAAACGAACAAGTGGGTCACCTGATTTTAAGTTATCACCACCATCCATAGATACAAGCAAACACCACGGGAGTCGCAAGTGCGTTGCCAACCTGTGTATGGAAAGGAGGTGGGCCTCCGGCGCTCTGACTGACCGAACGAAACGCAACAATGCAAGCACAGTTACTTCACGTCGGTGTTCTGTGAGAGGGTGGTACTGCCTCGGACGAGCCGACCCATTCATGCTGAAACTAGTAATAGCTACAGGCGTGGCTCTACCACCTTCATAAAATTTCATAACCCTATACCGATATATTCAGTAATTTTGAAATGATCGAGCCTCAAAAAACTCTATTTTCATTATATACTAGCTGTGCTTGCTATTTCGTCCGTACATAAACTTTATGTAAAAGAAACAGCGATTGATAATATCATCTAAATGTATTATTAATTCCATTTACTTATATAAATTTATCGCGTACATAAGTCGCATCAACATTAAAAGTAGACCTTTTGATAGACCGAACCGATTTTAATAAAACAAATACTAAATTTTCGGTATACGAAGTTATGCTTTGTGATTTTCTTGAAGAGGGTTTAGTGGGGTTATAGAAGGCAAACATTAAAACGATTTTTAAAATTAATTAAAATGTATTTTATTACTTATTATTTATACTTATACAACGATTTTTTTACACAATCTAAAAAGCACAGACACGTTAGATTTCATTCTCATTATATGTAGTACCTGGACGACCGAACCTAGCTCGGTTCTTTAAAAAACATTTTTATATTAAAATAAACTGTTAGGTTTGCATTACAAAATTAGCAAGTTATATAAAAAAAAATATTAAAAAAGATTACTCTCTTTTGGTCTCACTCGGATTTTCGAAGCAGCCGATTACCATTTGAGCTATTTTTGTTTTGACAGCGGCGGCGAAATTTACCTTTATATTCTGGCTATGTTTTTTCATTGCCTGAAAACTCAGATAAAGTTTTCTATGAACGAAATCTAGCTAGATCGATTTATCGTCCCCGAAATCACCTACATATTAAGTTTCACGGAAATCGCTGTCGCCGTTTCCGAGATCCAGAATATATAACAATATAAAAATATACAAGAATTGCTCGTTTAAAGGTAACAATAAAGGGAAGATATATAGATACGCACACACGTATATATAGATTATTAACAAGACACGTAGATTTTGTTGTGTTAACATTAACGGTAAGAAAACTTATCTTGCACCCTGGTAACGTATTTTGCAACAGCAAAGCGATATCAGAATGGATTTATACAATTGTGCGATCTTCTCTATGGGCTTACTTGTAGAAACATTTCGGCATCTAAGCAAATTGCAGAAGAAGCACCGTCGTTAATTCACTTAGGTTTGTATATAATTGCAACTTCTTTATATATGAGGCGTTACATTAAAAAATGAGCTAACTTAAATTTTAGCCGTCGCTAATATTTTATGTTATTTTTCAAGATCTTCAAGTTTACAATTTACAAGTTTTGAAAATATTAATAAAATAATTGGAAATATTATAGTTAATATTTTTCATACGTCGAAGAACGAGAGTCGAAGCCTTTCTTTATAAAACTCTATGTCATACTTTACACTAAGTAGTAGTAGTAATAATATTCGTTCAATAGGACAGGCGAAGGAATTAATCCATACTGCCAATTCTGAAGTTGTCAATATAGGTAGTTCTTATGTATTCTTTAAAGGCCTAATCGCCAAATCTTCTATATAATATTTCGTACATTTAAAAAAATCATCTTTTATTTCTGAAGTTGTCAATATAGTTAGTTCTTATGTATTCTTTAGTCAGTTTTATGTCCAAGTTAATGTAAAGGCATACGCGCCAAATCTTTTCTATGTCCAAATTAATGTAAAGGCAGAAACGCCAAATCTTCTATAATATATTCTTTTATCCATCTTTTTTATCTTAATTTATTTGTTAATAGTAGCGTACTATGTTCCAGAGAGTTTGTTAATTTCCATTGTCGAGTAATTAATTCAATATTCTAACAAGATGGTGGCTCCCTTGTTAGAACTTTCCATGGAGTTTTTGTGGCATCTCAGAATTCATGGTCCGTGGTATTATTTTCTATTCACTTCACTTATGCACAATAAACAAACTATATTACATAAAACACCACCAATTTTACACAATATAGAGTCAAGTAACACAAGATTATGAATAAAAAATAAAATCCACTACATGAAAGACTAAGATCCCGCCAAAAACTCACTTTACACTAACATGTTAATAAGTGAACAAAAAAGTTTGTACAAAGAAGGTTGTATTATGGTTGAATTTTGTCTACTATACGACCACTAGTAATCTATATTCGTCATTATGAATCCGGGATTTGGTGATACTTGTTTTAGCTTTGCTTTCGCGACAGCGGCGACCGGTGAGGGATAGTGTGTCTCTCCGTGTTCGCCATTGTTTTTAGATTATACTGTGCTCACCATCAGGCACAGTAAAGTCACTTTGCCGTGATACGATTAAAAAATATATATATATATTTATGAAACGGCTTTCAACTAAGAGAAATACAAAGATTAAATTTAAGTTTTGTAAATATTGACCTGTAGTGATGCAAGCAAAGCGCTCTCTTACATCCGTGATACGGATAGAGATTCTTTCAGCAATCGTCAAAGGCTCACGAAACCATTTTTCAAGTGAAAACTTAATTAAGCACGTATTTATCACACAAGATAAATTTATAATTTCGCGTCATAACATGCTAGTAAATATGACCGGCAGTATTACGCTTGCGCGAATTGCGTCAGAATACCGACGCATAGTATATGGGCCTGTGTACACGATATATTGATATTTTGCAGCTCATCATACGTTTGGTTGGTTAATAGACTTTATAAAAATGTATATAATTATTTTTCAGTGTGCCAATAGATATGAATACCACACTAATGTTAATAATTTCAGTAAACAGATTCTGAAATTTAAATATTGTCCAAATTCAAAAGAGAACACATTTATTTTATTGTTTTGAGTTTTCCCTTCTGTCAGCAGTCCTTATAACTGCCTTTTTTTACTTTGACCATACTTTGCCTGATGTACAGTAATGGTTTTAAAACCACATAGGTTGAGGCGAATAATTTTACTATATGATTTTATCTACAATCGCTCCTGATGGTAAATTTAGAAGGGAACTGCCTCTGAACCTTAGCTCCCTGAATACATCTATAAGGGGTTGGCTACAGATTTTCTACTTGGGGATGCGAGTTCAGAAATAGCCCTCCCAACGTGCTATGGTTTGTTTTGTATGTGGTAGAGCTACGTAGAGCTATTAATGGTTTCAGCATGAATGGGTCGGCTCGTACGGGGTACTACCACCCTTTCACATAAAACCGACGTGAAGTAACAGTGCTTGCATTGTTGCGTTTCGTTCGGACAGTGAGAGCGCCGGAGGCCCACCTCCCCTCCCGTTCCCTCTTCCATAACTCCCCCTCTCCCCCAAGACAGGTTGGCAACGCACTTGCGACTCCCCTGGTGTTGCAAGTGTCTATGGATGGCGGTGATCACTTAACATCAGGTGACCCACCGGTCCATTTGCCTCGTATGATATAAAAAAAACCATGTTTTGCTTCATCGAAAGCCCCGGCTTCTTAGCAAGGACTCGAAATTACTTTGATTTAGGCGGTGTCCCAATACGCTAACCACAATAGGACATGGAGATTTTATTCTGTAATAGTAACAAGTCATCTATTAACGTTAGTGTATCAAAAAAAACGGCCTCAGAGTCCATGATTTTAACTGAGATTTTGTTGACACATAAGAGTTTGTTGGTATCTTATTCTTCTTGGCTTAATAGCAGTTTTGATAAAGTTCCTCGGGTGAGCATTATAGAAAACCCTAACAACGCGCAAAAAAGTTCCGATGCTCTAGTGGTTTGACCAGTGGAATATCATTTTGATGTCCGCAGATACATTTACTAATTTAAATTGGTAACACTATCAGCTGATGGTGAAGGAAAACATCGTCTTAATCTTAAGACCGTCTCTCTTTATCTTAATACATAAAGGTTATTACAGGGTGGATCAATATGTGAACGATAGTGACGTCTGGAAGTGACGCCTCTCTCTGTGCAGCCACTAAAAACGAATGTAGCTTTATGTGTCTATTATGTTGTAATAATAAAAAAATATGTTGGTTACTATGAAAAGATAAACCAGATCGAGTTTCATGCCGTTTCTTCTCGATGAGTGGGTTGTTTTCCGAACCGGTGGTAGTTTTGACGTTCATAAGTGCCTTCTCAGGGCCTAAATTGAATGAAGAGTATTTTGATTCTGATTGTGAGGGAAAACATAGAACTATGGAATTCTTAGAGTTTGAAATCGCCAAAACGTCATGACCATGGGCTGGCATGGTGATTATGCCCATACCTTCTTTCGGGATGAGGCCTATAGCGCTGTAATGAGTCTCTTGTAGGCTGATGATGATAATGAACGCACTACGTTTTCATTGCCATGTCTTCCATCAGCGAAAGCCCAATTTTATTCGTAAACTCGAATCTACGTCAATGGATGCTGTCCTCTTATCATTTCATTTCATTGAAAGTAATTAAAGCGAGAAGAAGTGCATAAAAAAATACTTGATAGGCGTAACTATGCCATACTCAGTTCGGACAACTTTGAACCTACTTAAAGCTCGCCGATTACCGCAAACTTCACAAAATTAACTATGTCAGTGTTCGGTTGAGGGATTTTTTCAGAACGCATTCAAGGGAGCGCGACGCTTCACCGCGCCGGCGCTCTTTGATCGCGCCTGAACGTGGTGGCTGCTCATCTGTCATTTTTAATTGTACGTCAAACGGCCCTCTTACGTCATAGATTAAACATATTGCAGAGACTATATAGCTTAAGAGCGTACTAGTACTCCAAGAGTCATGTGTTTTCAGAAATAATTTAATTACTATCTTCTGCCCGCGACTTCGTCCGTGTGGAGTTGTTACCGTTTACGCAGCGCACGCAGCGGAGATTCTAAAAAAGGAAAAAGAACATATTTACAAACACTATTCATTGGTGCTCCGTTCCTGTTGGCCTTAGCTTTAGCTTATATAGCCTTCCTTAATAAATAAGCTATTTAATACTTAAAGAATTTTTCAAATCATATCAGTAGTTTCTGAGATTTGCACGTTCAAACAAATAAACTCTACAGCTTTATCATATTAAGTATAGTATAGTAAGCTATTAAAATTCTTCATAAGCTATGCATAAGCTAATGTGATTTATTTACTACATATTCAGTATATAAATTTATTATAATCTATTATTTATTTGTTAAAAAAAATTCCTTTAGTCTCATATATTACTTTCTCACGGTTATATTATGTTTAGAAATTTTTTATTCAAGTGATAGAATACATTATATAATTCACTTCTTTTTTATAAATACTTAAAATGGAATATAAAAAATTATATACCTATATGTGTGTAATTAAAATAAAATACTGCATACCTTTTTTAAGTGCATAACTTGTTGGTATTATAGAACATGGTTTATAAAATACGTTCTAATTTCTTTTGAAGATTTATTTGATGTGACCAAAGAGAGTCGTTTATAAGAATTTTCTAGTTTCGTTGAATTTAATGGAAGTACGATCAAAACATTCTTTTTTGTATCATCAGTTTTAATTCTTCACCGGAAAACCTAACTGTGCCTACAATCTACATGTCCAAAAGGAACATCGATACTTGAAATCTTGTAGCTACTACAGCACTCGAAATTTGTAGAATTATTAAAACTTTTAAGGAGTGTCCTGTCTGTTCGTTTCTTTAATCACTTAAAGGAACGGCGTCGACTCGGGAGCGTCACGCGCCACTGCGAAATATATTTAGTTTATAGCGATGTAAATGCGCTATTATTACTGGAACGGGCTCATTAGATTCATATTTAAATCTGGATTTAGTTCAGAAATATGATCTTATACAACATTTTCATTTCCCCAATATTAGACGTTTAGTTGTGTATATAATTTGTACCAATTATTTTTGGAGTGAAAACTTGTTTAGGCGCATTGTACATAGAATGAAAGTGAATGGTCATGCACGGGTTTGTAACGATGATTCGGGTTTACTTGGCTGCAGTCATCAACCACGCGTTTTTCCTTCTATCGTGTGGTCATATGTACACAGTTTTTGAAGTTATACTTCTTTTGGCGCGTTAGGGAAAAATGAGGAGAGTAAATTTTTATAATGTGCGCGCACACCGTCACGAAAAACCGACACCCTCAAGTTATTACGATGCGCGCGCACACCATCAGAAAAAACCGACACCCTGAGGATAGCTATAGTCAACATTTTGTTTCTTTGTATTTGTTGTTTGTATTTCTTTGTATTAAACCTTTCGATGTATTAAATACCTTTTTTCTATTGTTAGCGTCGTTTTTTCTACAAACGTAGAATAAGCGAAAGATCAAATTTTTGAAAAGATTTTTACCTTGTTACGCCAAAGAAGTATAACTTCTAACGCGTGTACATAAGTACACAGACACTTTTTTTATTCTTGCACGACAAAGTGTTAACACCAGTGGCGTAACTATAAGGTGGCAGAGCTGGCAAAATGCAATGGGCCTACGAAATTTACGGAACCTTCGATTTAAGGAACTCTATAGTACAAGACTTTAATGGTGGTAGAACTACGCTGAAACTATTACTGGTTTCAGCATGAATGGGTCGGCTCGCCCGGGGTAGTACCACCCTCTCATAGAAAACCGACGTGAAGTAACAGTGCTTGCATTGTTGCGTTTCGTTCGGTTAGTGAGAGCGCCGGAGGCTCACCTTCCCACCCCTTTCCTCTCTCCTCTTCCTCTCCTCTCTCCTCTCCCTCTCCTCTCTCATCTCCCTTTCACTCCCATAACCCTTCCCCCAAAGGATGCAACGCACTTGCGACTCCTCTGGTGTTGTTAGTGTCCATGGACGGTGGTGATCACTTAAAATTAGGTGACCCACCTGTTCGTTTGCCATCTATGACATAAAAAAAAGATTGACTATGTAAGTTAGATTTACTAAAATTCAATTACAGTGTAAAATTTGAACATATTACGCTTTCAATTACACAATGTTCTTACTTTGTAAGTAAGAGGCTTTAAAAAACGCATGTATTCATTTCAAATATTGCTTGATGTAGACCAGAGGTTCCCAGACTTTTTTCTCATAGACCACTTTCAAAATGTAACTGGTTCCGGTGGACGGGCCCCTGCAGCTACATTTCTACGATATTACCAAAAATCTAACTATGGAAATTGACATTCATGTAAGTAAATGTGAAACAAGTTCGTGCAAGATTGCAAGCACACGCACTACAAGCCGTATTTCGTCCCTTTGGACGTCTGAACAAGCTTGCGGACGGCGGCGGCGGTGCTTTGTAAGTAAAAGGACACGTCGTACTGAATAAGGAATATGCAAGTTTTTACAAGTAACAGTCGCTAAGATTCTTAAAATATTATCTTCCTACATTGATAGGTAAAGTCAAGCCAACATTTTGGTTCTTCACTATCGAAAGCAGATAAACTTTTGCGCCCCGCTTATTAATTGTGAAGCCCTATTTTTTGTCATGTCAACGTAGACCCCCGTCGAGTCTCCCGTGAATCCCTGAGGGTCCACCTGCACCACTTTGATAACTAATGATATAATCGATAGATACATGTAAATAATACACCACGCTGATTATGACACCTATTCCTAAGTCATCGTAATATTTTTAGTATTCGCAGATGCAAACACTGTGTATTGTATTCTATCTCATTCTCTCGCACGTTAAATCTGATAGATGTATATGTGTGTCTATTTTTATTGTCGCTTTTTCGATTCATCAAGTGTCAAATCACAACGGGTCATAGAAGTTTTCATTGTGACAATTATTATCATCAACAGCCTGTAAAAGACCCAGTGCATCGCCATAGGCTTCTTACCGAAGAGAGGTAGGGGCTAAATCACCACGCTAGCTCATGACATATTTGTGATTTGACACTCTGAGTAATCCATAATTCTATTTTCCCACATACCTTGGTTCTAGAAGAACATTGCACAGGTTCAGATTTTCTCATGTTTTCCTTCAGCCGATAGTGTTACGAATTTCAATGAGTAAATGTACAGGAATTTCGAAAAAATTGTTAGTTCATGCAAACGTTGGATTGATATCCCACCGGTCAAACCACAAGTCCATCACGACTCTCTCTCTCTATCTTGGGCTCCTATGTCCCCAAACTGTCGAGTCAGAGGGTAAACGCGATGCTTCTCCATCTCGATCTGTCGAAGGTTAGACGCTTCACCTCACCCCAAGTAAGCCCAATCTTCGTTGACTCTGTGAGCATAACTGATCGTCGTCATGTCTGTCTAGGTCGACCACATTTCCGCCTACCTTAGGGATTCCAGTCCAATGCCTGATTAGGGATATGACTGTTGTCCCATGACTTCCCATTTTCGACGTCGCCCTTGATGATATGTGATCTTCATGGCACCACGACTACTTAATCAAAACTCATATACCTAGAAAATTATATAATTATCTATTTTTATTATTTAAGGAGGTATACAGACTATTTTTAAAATTGTCGATAGCACTATATGTTAAAGTTATGGCGTCGCGTCGCGTCGACGACCGGAATAGGACGTCATTGGGTTTATAGCTCAATACCGGTAGATGTCGTCGGCGCCCGACATCAAAGCACGGCTCGCCATCGACGTACTAATGAGCTCTTCTGACAAAGTATTACAACCGTTCGCTTCTTGTAATGTCTTAATTTCGACTTTAAAATGTAGGAAGACCAGAAGTTTTGGATTTCTTTGGATGTTTATGAGTAAAACTTGATTTTAAAGTTTCGTTTATTGCATATAGAGTTTAAAAAAATAATATATGAGTTGAACCGACCATTGACGGACTTAATAAGTTGGCGTATTACCTGTTTGTCTTTATTTTATTTTATACAAGCGATTATACAGCATCTTTTCCTACAAAAAATTGTGTCCAGTTCCTAATGAGTATTTGACGATGAAATTTTTTCTTTAATAAAATCACTCATAGCATCCTTAATCCATCCCATCCATCCATCCTCCATCTTAATGGTGGTAGAGCCACGCTGAAACTATTATTGGTTTCAGCATGAATGGGTCGGCTCGCCCGGGGTAGTACCACCCTCTCATAGAAAACCGACGTGAAGTAACAGTGCTTGCATTGTTGCGTTTCGTTCGGTCAGTGAGAGCGCCAGAGGCCCACCTCCCCTCTCCTCTCCTCCTCTCCCTCTCCCTCCCCTAACCCCTTCCTCTCAAAGGGTGGCAACGCACTTGCGACTCCTCTGGTGTTGTTAGTGTCCATGGACG
>MU160059.1:9179-22516 GCA_015888305.1 Antheraea pernyi | reverse complement strand
GGAAGAGCGCTACGCCGCAAGCGCGCCTCCCCGGACTCCGAGAGCGCTAAGAAACCGAAAGTCGGCCCCGTGTTTAATAAACGGGGAGCTCCGAAACCGCCGAGCAGAGACCGTCGCCCGGACCGGTGATGCCAGGCGCACGGCGGACCCGACCTCGGCCCCAGTGATGGTCGAAGACTCGGCTGTGGGCAGCCTTATGGCCCCCGCAAACGACGCATCTCTTCGAGGAGTAGCAGCCAAACAGCCGAGACAAAAGAAGCCCTCGCAATCGGAGCGAGCCACCGAAGGAGAGAGGCTCTCTAAGAAGCTCATCATGCTAGTGAAAGAAGCAGCTGAACAAGTCGGACAGTCCGGAACCAAAACCGAAAAGAGAATTGAGAAAGAGAAAAGCGTTCCTAGAGAGAATATTAACCTCCGATGACTAGGTTCGGTACGTGGCATCCCGGTCACTCAAGGTGACCCGGCCACCATCACCACCATCCGCACAGGTGACTACTCGGTCGCTGCGCAGAGCGGGACACGAACGAGTCACGCCCCCGATGACCATAAGATGCAGAAAGCATCAAGAAGACACGCCCTTGGTTAAGGGCGGCGTATGAAGCCACCATGAGAGGACTAGTCCTGGTATGGTCACCCCGCACTGTCTGTAAACACAGACAACGTAATTCAATTAGCCAGATGCTCAAAGTAACTTGTCCTCTTGTATGTTCGTTGTGCGAGTCTTTGCAAAACCAGTAATAGTGTTAGGTTCTGCAATAAAGTCCCAAAGCATGTTACCGATTTGCCGGACTGTAAATTTAAAAACCACGTCAAACGGGTTTTAGTTTCAAAAGGATATTATAGAGTGGATCAGTATGTGAGCGATAGTGATGTCTGGAACTTCTCTCTGTGCATCCACTAAAGGCATTGTATAATGTATTGGAAATATATGTTAAAAAAATGTATCCGACCGAGTTTCTTGCCGGTTCTTCTCGATGACTGGAATGTTTTCCGAACCGGTGGTAGTCTTTTACGTTCATAAGTGCCTTATTAGGGCCTAAACTGAATAAAGTATTTTTGATTTTGATTTGTTTTGTCATTTTGGTCGTCTTGGTCAAAAAACTGTCGGGTCGACGAAATTTTGTAAGAAAATATAAATTATAGTTTTACTTTCAGTTATTTTGTGTATTTTCTTCCGTACAAGAAATATATTGCTAAGGTAATAAATATCACAGACGAAGTCACGTGTATCAGGTAGTAATAAGTAAAAACGACTACAGGATATATATACACCGCAAAAACTCCTACCTTATTTAACAAACGAACTAACTGAACAGATTAAAAATAAATTGACACTTCTAGAAGGTTCTTTTTTTGGGGAAAGCAAACGATATCTTTGCATAAAACTAAAATACACTCCAGTCTGATGCAACGCGTAAAATTATTTTTAACAGATTTTTACACTATTTATGTTTTAGAATATCTCATTGCACTTACGTGATCGTGCGTATAAATTGTTTTATTTTTAAATATTAATAATTATGACGCTTTTAGCAAATAGGTGTCGACATCAAAAAGCTTTTGTTTAATAACCATTTTATAATCCGTCGAAAATAACGTTATTTAAGTGGTTTTTAAACAGCTATAGAAAACGTTTTTTATGATAATCGTGTTGCGCGCTAAGTGGATTGCGGTATAATTAATTTCAAATTTCTGTACTAATTTAAGAATCTTTTAGTTTTATATCATATTTATATATATGTGCGAACCACTATAATGATAAAGTTTTTATATAGAGCTATTACTAAAATAAATTCAAAATTAGCAAGAACTCACATATCACTCAACATGCAGTGCCTATAAAAAACGCTATTTCTTAAAATTCGAACAACTTTTATCAAGTAAAGAATAGCTTTATAGGTTATTTTTGAAACAAGAAGAATCAAGTGTATAAGAAGTAATACTAAAAAAATAGAACGTAACGTGTCCAGTAATTTTTTTAGTGATCTGAGAGCAAACCTATATAATTTTACTTATATAGATGAATACAATTTTTTCTAAGTACATTTAATTGAGTTGAGAACCATTTTTTATTACTATTGTAACGAGCATTAAAATGGTGTGAAAATGGTCTCTCCTCCACGTGATGCATTCTAGGCAGTGGTCAGCAGTATTCTTAATGGATGCTGCTGGCCACTGGCGAAGAGGACCATACCAATCCAAGGTGTTATGGGAACCGTGCCGAAGTATGACTGAAGATGAGTTCAGCCACTGATGGTAACTCTCCGGTACCAGGGCACCTCGTAGCTGAATGGACGTAGGAATTGAGGAATTATATAAAAGGTGTGAATGTGAATCGAAATGTCAGTCCGAAGGACAAAACACTGTAACAGTGGTTTTTATCTTTTTCGCTGCGAATTAACTTTAGCATATACTGACACACTACACTAAAGTAAAATAAAAAAAAGAAAACTACAAAGGAAATCACATTAGCGAAACTTACCGCTCAAGACTCACGTATATGCCACGTTGCACCTGTCTATCACACAGTTTCACGGTGTAACATGATCAAAGCAGTCACACTTCGAGGCCGTGACAACTGTAATGGAAGCAACATTTACATTCGATTAAACATAACACGATAGTTCAGTCCATGTGAACATTAATTTTGCACGCGTCTACATTTAAGGGTTAATTTCGTTGCAACTTTTGGTATTTATTTCCGATGATGACTCAGTAGTTAGCATGTTTGGAGACCGCATGTTTAACGTGCACTATAGTCCTTGCCAATAAACCTGAACGTATTGTTAAACATCGTCAAGAAACCGTAACAAGGTAGTTGGTTTTTGGAAGCCGGTTTGTTTCACCCTCCAGTTGATTCTATCATTTTACTTATATAGATGAATACAATTTTTTCTAAGTACATTTAATTGGGTTGAGAAACGTTTTTTATTACTATTGTAACGAGTACTAAAATGGTTCAAAAATGGTATCATCTCCACGTGGTGCACTCTAGGCAGTGGTCAGCAGTATTCTTAATGGATGCTGGCGAAGAGGACCATACCAATCCAAGGTGTTGTGGGAACCGTGCCGAAGTATGGACGTAGGAATTGGGGAATGATATAAAAGGTGTGAATGTGAATCGAAATGTCAGTCCGAAGGACAAAACACTGTAACAGTGGTTTTTATCTTTTTCGCTGCGAATTAACTTTAGCATATACTGACACACTACACTAAAGTAAAATAAAAAAAGAAAACTACAAAGGAAATCACATTAGCGAAACTTACCGCTCAAGACTCACGTATATGCCACGTTGCACCTGTCTATCACACAGTTTCACGGTGTAACATGATCAAAGCAGTCACACTTCGAGGCCGTGACAACTGTAATGGAAGCAACATTTACATTCGATTAAACATAACACGATAGTTCAGTCCATGTGAACATTAATTTTGCACGCGTCTACATATAAGGGTGAATTTCGCTGCAACTTTTGGTATTTATTTCTGATGATGATTCAGTAGTTAGCATGTTCAGAGACCGCATGTTCAACGTACACTATAATCCTTGCCAATAAACTTCAACGGATTGTTAAACATCTTGAAGAAATCGTAACATGGTAGTATAGTTTTTGGAAGCCGGTTTGTTTCATCCTCCAGTTTTTTTATTTTTTTTATTGTAGCACGGCATAATGACTGCACGTTGCCTGATGGTAAACACAGTGCAATCTAAAAACAATTGCGACCACCAAGTGACACACTATTCATCGCCGGTCGCTACTATCATGCCGGCCTGCAAAATGCTGGATATGCACAGGCTGATCCCGAAACACGACCCGCAGAAGTGAATCACTATTACGGGCTTTTTCGCCATATACATGGTGGTTGCGACCAAGTCAGGCTGTAAAACCCTACCACCCCGCTATCGCCATTGCCTCGTTCGTTATTCAGCAGGGTGCACCACGTGCAGGTGAGGTTGGCTTGGGTGTCTCAAGTCTTATGATATTATTCGACAACCCTTACACCCCAAAATCTGTTGCCAAGCATCTATATATGTGTTCCGTCAGCTGCAGTTGAGAGCCGCTCTAGGTTCTTCAGCAAGTTTAGGATCTTTATCAAATCAAATCAAATCATCAAATTTAACATCAGATGAGACTATCAGATCAATAGCTTAAAGTATGAAGTAAGTAAAACGAGGCCGTGACAACTGTAATGGAAGCAACATTTACATTCGATTAAACATAACACGATAGTTCAGTCCATGTGAACATTAATTTTGCACGCGTCTACATATAAGGGTGAATTTCGCTGCAACTTTTGGTATTTATTTCTGATGATGATTCAGTAGTTAGCATGTTCAGAGACCGCATGTTCAACGTACACTATAATCCTTGCCAATAAACTTCAACGGATTGTTAAACATCTTGAAGAAATCGTAACATGGTAGTATAGTTTTTGGAAGCCGGTTTGTTTCATCCTCCATGAAGCGGTATTAAACAGAGCCTGTTCGCTGAACGAATTATTTGATTTTTTATAATACCGGTATAAGTTTTCTATTATACTTGACTGTTAAGATAAAATAAATATAAAGATAAATTAAATATGTGGTTTCATTACCTGTAAATCCGAAATTCTATATTATCTACTGTATCCACCGAATAAGTATATAATTTACGTACATATCTGAAATTAAATGTCATAAAAATATTAATGGAGTCACTATTCGAAAAAAACAATGTGCAATCTTATATTTGTAAATTTATTATTAATCGATTGATAAAACATATATACAACTGAAATTGTAATTGTTGTGACACCGATTACTTTATCTGCAAAATTCTGCAGTCGCAACAGCGTTATCGCACCTTAAAACCTAAAGCGCGAAGACGATCTATTTCATGAACCTTCCGTCTTTTTCTCTCGTCTTACGTCTGAGAGAGAAGTAGAGAAGCTAACATAGTTCCTTAAATTATGCAATGTAACACACGCGAAACTGAGATAATTCGGTTTAAACCCACGTCCGATTTAAATTTAAGATCCCTTGTTTCTTATTTACCTTAGAAAGTAAATAAATGTTTTGCTTCTGTACATTAATTTTAGTGAAGAAACTGGCAAATAAATCAGGACACCTGTAAACTATATCTAAGAACTATTTATATTTATGTTGACCAATGTAGAATGTTTGATGTCATTTTAATTACATTTTTTTTATAATAGGCTGTGTGACGCTTGACCTCTGTCACACCTGATGGAAAGTGAAGACGAATCCTAGGATGTAAAGCGTTATATGTAAATGCACATTCACTCTTCTCTTGAAGATCACTTCATCATACACTTCAGGAAAAAGAGACGCAGGCAGCGTATTCCACTCATTCGCGGTTCTCATAATAAATGACGATGCAAAGCAATTCGTCCGGATGAATGGTATGTCAACTGCGAATGAATGGAGCCCCGTACGGCGTCTGGTAGTCCTAAGATGAAATGGAGACGGTGGAATTAGTTGGTGCAGATCTTGTGCAAATTCTCCAAAGTGTAACCGATAGAATACTACAAGACAAGAGACCCTGCGCCGATGTTCCAGTGTTTGCAATTTGGCTGCTAATAGTGATTCGTTACCGACAAGTCTTCGAGTGTGATCTACGGAGTCCAGTAAGGCCAACTGGTATTTAGCAGACCCGTCCCAAAGGTGGCAGCATTAATATGTGACTTCATTAAGAAGCTGCTCCAGCGTAAAGTACCGCTTCACTCTGAAAAGGACCCCCAATTTCACCTTTCATCTACAATTACTACAACTTACATCTGGGTTATAGACTTTTGAACTTTATATTTCGTGTTAGACGATAGTCTGACCTGATGAAGATATTGTATACGTTGAGAATATAGTAAATCTGAGAGATAATTGACTTTGAAGGTGTTAGCTAGCTTAACGGCTATTAGAGAACGTACTGCCAGAATTTTGTGGTTTTATATTGTTGTTTTCCTTCACCGAAAAATGCGACACCCGTAGGATTTGAACCAACTTATATCAGTGCAATCTCCGAACACACTGAGCATCAACACCAGTAACAATAAAACCATCAATACAACAACAACACAGAGCTATCATTTCTTATTAGATCTATTTTCAGTGTTAAAGCAGACGACCAAACAAATGCAGTAGTTTAGGCAGATTTAGCCTATAGACAACTGCAGTTCTATTTGTGCTAATGTTTGCGGCCTTGGAGAGCTTATCTCATTCCCTTTCGAAGAGCCCAAGGTCCTGGTGGAAAACTATACTGGAAAATCCATTCAATAGCGCTCATAGAGAATAATGATGAGAGTTAATTTTTAAGATGCGCGCGCAAAGTTTCGTGAAGACTATAATAATAACTGTATTCAAGATAGTTGATACATCTTGTCCGTCATCATACAACTTGAGAGTGTTCAAGAGTAGAGTAAATAGGCATTTAGCAAGTAAGTGCGATCCATCGTCGGTTTCATCGTCACTTACCATCAGGCGAGATTGTGGCTAAGCGCGTACCTAAACATAAAAAAAAAAGTTAATCAAATATATATAAATCTATAACACAAGTTTTATATTAGTGGAGAGAAAACTATCTGAAGCTATTACTGGTTTCAGCATGAATGGGTCGGCTCGACCGGGGTAGTACCACCCTCTCAGAGAAAACCGACGTGAAGTAACAGTGCTTGCATTGTTGCGTTTCGTTCGGTCAGTGAGAGTGCTGGAGACCCACCGACTCTTCCCTTCCCCTTCCTTCTTCCCTTCCTCTCCCCCCTCCCCAACACAGGCTGGCAACGCACTTGCTACTCTCCTCATGTTGCAAGTGTCTATGGACGGTGGTGATCACTTAACATCAGGTGACCCATCTGTTCGTTTGCCTCCTATGATATAAAATATACATATATATATATATATATTCATTCATTACGTGTACATCTGTATTTGTATGTGATTCTATGTGGTGGTGAATTATAATTTATTGTGAATATTAGTAATAAAAGTGGTTTCTTTGTGGTAACATATTCAATTGTTTTGAATCTAATAACTTATATTAATTTTTTCCTATAATTTTGTAAAATGTTGTGCCAAACTTTAATAGGAAGACAAATTTAGTTCGGGAAATAATTTTTTTTTTTTTTTAACTTTATTTTTGGCAACCAATCTTTTAGATTATTACTGCCATTGTCAAGTAGTTAATAGTATTACAAGTTCTTATTTCAAGTTCTTCTTCCATTCCATTTTGGCAACCAGTCTTCTAGTAGACCTTCACTGCCATTGTCAAGTGAGTATCGATATTACAAGTTTCTTGATATAATTTCAATGAACTAACAAGATGGTGGCCAACTTGTTAGAACTTTCCATGGAATTATTGTGGCATCTCAGAATTCATGCCCCGTGGTATTATTTTCCATTCACTTCACTTATGCACAATAAACAAACTATATTACATAAAACACCACCAATTTTACACAATATAGAGTCAAGTAACACAAGATTATGAATAAAAAATAAAATCCACTACATGACAGACCAAGATCCCGCCAAAAAACCCATATTATTATTTATGTATATTTTGTGTACAATTAATTTGTTTTCTGTTGTTGAAGCTGAATAAATAAATACATTTGAAATTTTGTAGTAATTCCTTAATTTGGAGATTCGCTGACAACAAAAAACAAACTGTTCGAGTTTGTGTACGCGGGTCCCTAATTAAGCTGAAGGTGTTGTTTCTAAATAAGCATACATAATAACGGATTTGCATATATTCTGTTGCTATTGCTACATTCGAATTTAGTTTTAGTGTATAAGAGGTAAGCGATTATAGTAAACAAAGGGACAAAACTGTATAAAAACACTTTGGCCATTTTTCACGTCCCTCTTTATATGAACGGGAGTAATAATGAGAGCTATAAAAATTCTAAAATAAATATTTCACTTTGTAATAATTATGCCTGTTAGAACTCCTTTCGTTTTTTTAGACTTGACAATTACATTATACCAGGAGAAAGTTTAAACAGTAGCAATATTTATGGATGATTTGGGGTGTCGAATAACATCGAAGACTTGAGACACTCAAGCCAGCCTCACCTGCGCGTAGTGCGCCCTGCTGAATAACGAACGAGGCAATGGCGATAGCGGGTTGGTAGGGTTTTACAGCCTGACTGAGTCGCAACCACCATGTATATGACGAAAAAGCCCGTCATAGTGATTTGCTTCTGCGGCTCGCGTTTCGAGATCAGCCTGTGCATATTCAGCTTTTCGCAAGCCGGGATGACAGCGGCAACCGGCGACGGATAGTGTGTCACTCGGTGGTCGCCATTGTTTTTGGATTGTACTGTGCTTACCATCAGGCACAGTGTAGTCATTATGCCGTGCCACAATAAAAAAAAAGAAAAAACTTACGAAACTCGTTCTTAATCAATAAAAAAATTGGTGCTTGATATTTGACCTAATTATTTAAAAAAATACTAAAATTATGCTCAATCCTCTACGCGTCTTTGTTAAAGCACAGTATCAGTGACAGTCGGGCGAAGTGAAAGTGAAGCGTGATAAATCGTGGAAACAACGACCAACTAACAATAACTAATTTTTCGAAGCATGAACAAAGAAAAGGGGTTTACTGTTCGTTTTATTATCGCAGGTTATTACCTCGGGGTAGAGCCCTGCAGCTTTCGGCACCGGTCATTGCACCTAGGTTCATTACGTTTGTATCAATACTTTTGAAAGTCTTAGAAGAAACTTTAACTAAGGTTCTCTTTGTTGTTTATTAGTATTTGTTTTTATTTCATTATTTCATATGTTAAATGTGACCATGAAGAACCACCTCTCTGAATATTGCAAGCTTGTCAACTTGTCACCTGATATATAAAAAATGCATTATGCATATGCATATATACAAAAAAAGCACGAAAGCATTTGTACAAAAAGAATACTTACGTAAAAAATGTCTATAAAGTATATATAATTATTTTACCACAATCGTAATCACAATAAAAACAAACAATACGATTGAAAACTTACAAAGCTTAACTCAAATCCCCCACTTTGGGTTAAATAGCGGATTTTGGAGGGATTTATCGCCATACGATCGGCGTTTAAACGTCACGAATCGCCAGTAATTGAGTATTCAAATTCTTTAAAATAAATTGGCCCAAGCTTCAGTTCGCTCTCGGACAACTGTTTCCATTGTTTCTGTGCATTGGTTTCATTTATTTCTTACTAGCTTCTGCTCGCGGCTTCGTTCGCATTAACGTAGCTTTCTTCTATCCTTCAAAAACAGTACTTTGTTTGGATTTAATGCTCCGTTGCTGTACAGTACCCACAGACAACGTGCATGCATTTCACGGCAATCGGTTGAGTATTTAAGCGTAACAAACAAACAGATTTGTATTTATGTTTGAGTCCGTAAAGAATACTTGCTGGTACACATGTGTGCTTTACTAATTATCATATGTATGATAAGCTTAGCTTGGTTAGTTTAGTGAGATTCGCATTGTTGCATCTGAAGCCGGTATTGGTTTGGCTGGTTTAAAGCTTTGCATCATAGAGGCGGTAGAGCCACGCTGAAGCTATTACTGGTTTCAACATGAATGGGCCGGCTTGCTCGGTGTATTTCCACCCTCTCACAGAAAACCGACCTGAAGTAACAGTGCTTGCATTATTGCGTTTCGTCTGGTCAGTGAGAGCGCCGTAGGCCCTCCTCCCTTCCCCCCTCCTATCCCCTCTCCTCGTCCCTTCCCCCAAACACAGGCTGGCAACGCATTAGCCGATTCGCCCCTGGTGTTGTTAGTGTTGGACGGCGGTGATCACTTAACATCAGGTGATTTGCCTGTTCTTTTGCTCAAAACAGCTCAAGCTGCACTTCGGCCACTTTTGTACCCTTCACCTTTGTTGTCAAGCGTCTGAGAGCTATAAGCGTTCTTCCAATTATTCCGTAGAAGTTGTGAAGGGCCATCAGGCGTATAGTCAGTTCTAAAAAAATTATGATGTTAGTAAGGATTATTTATCTTCAGAAGTCGTGGTGGCCTAGTGGTTTGACCGGTGGAATATGATTTCGATGTCCGCAGGTTCGAACCCCGGCGTGTATTAACGAATTTTTCGGAATTCGCGTACATTTACTAATTTAAATTGGTAACAGTATCGGCTGACGGTGAAGGAAAACATCGTGGGGAAACCTGAATCTGAGAACTGTTCTTGTAGTACTACTGTATGTGGGACAACATGGAACTGTGGATTTCTCAGAGTTTCAAATCACCAATACGCCGTGGGCTGGCGTGGTTATTACGCCCATACCTTTCTTCGGGAAGAGACCTATGGCCCTGCAGTCTCTTACAGGCCGATGATGATAGTGATGATTATTTATCTTCAGTCTATTTTACTCAATAGTAGGTTTAAAGCTTTTGTACGCTATTCCCATATATCTAAGGTAGTCCTTCCCGTCAGCTACAATAAATCATCAGCCTATCTTAACAGCGAATTGCCCATACTTACATAACTAGTTCTGGGTCTCCTCTCCGGTATTATGTCTGCTATCTGCTTTAGTTTGCCACTCTCTTTTATTTTGTCTCGATAAATGCAATCAATATATGCTAGATATTGCAGTGTTTTTTTTAATAAATAGAATTCATTATAATTTAAATATTTAGCAGTAGAAATTTAAATAATAAGCGAAATGCGCATTTTTGAGGTCGCAGGTAATTTTAATTCTAAGTAGTCCTAATTTATTACGTAGTATAAAACAAAGTCCCCTACCGTGTCTGTCTGTCTGTGCGCGATAAACTCAAAAACTACTGAACGGATTTTCAAGCGGTTTTCACCAGTGGATAAAGTGATTCATGGGGAACGTTTTGGTATATAATTCGTCATTTGATTTTGTTATAATCAGGGTGGGACAACGTCTGCCGGGCCCGCTGGTTAATATTATAAACTAGCTGTACTCTTGACTTCGTCCACGTGGAACGTGATATACCAAACAATGGCTAATAAAGTTATCTGACCGTATTTAGCGCATTTGCTTATCTACTTTTCTCTCATACTTAAGTCGCGCCGCCATTAAAATTACAATTACTGTTGATAGAGTGGACCGATTTTAATGAAACAAGGACTAAGTTACTCCTGAGGATACGCTTTATGATTTTCATGTATGAGGTTTTATTGTGAACCCAGTACTTTAGCAGCGTTACGTGTTCATACAAACAGACAGATGGACGGACAGACATTTCTAAAAATGATTGAAATATATTCTATTACTTATTCCTAGATACCAGCAACAATTTTTTTTACGTAAATCGAAAGAGTACGGTGGCGTTAGGCACACATTCTTATTATATGTATAGATAAGACAGTAAGTTTGTTTGTTTGTTGGACGGGTACTCAACAGATTATTATGTATAAACATTATGGGTAACCAACTGGTAATAAGTTGGTCACTTTTTCTGTTATTGAAATGGTGCTGCAGTCTTTTACAAAATTTAACTTTATAAATATTTGCGGACATACATTAAATTATCAAGTGTGGCAGGTCAGAGTTAAGATACTGATGCTTGTTTCGACCCAGTGGGTCAGAAGACCTGACTATTACCACGATACTTGGTTACGGGATATACATCGAACGATCACGACTTGAAATCAAGACACGTGTAAACGTAAGACACTATATCCAGGTGTTACACATAACGTAGAGTAGTTTCTCCAATCGGACATAATTGTCGTGTACCCTATGTTCTACACTAAAGTATCACGTTACCGTATGAATATCTACACGCGATTGACAATGGAAACGTACCGTATCTAAGATTCCATTTAAAAGCTGCATATTTAGGCGGAGACCGAATGAGCTTTATAAGCTTTTTGAAAGAATCATAGGAATGGCGGCGCACGGTCGTAGACTAAATTGATTTTTATTTTACTCAATTTCTTTTATAATTTTTAAATTTCTCCTGAATAATATTTACATTACAAAGGTCCCTCTTGTACTGTCAGAACTTTGGACTCTCCATAGAGATCTCTTGTGGAGTAGCGAAAAGGTTTTCTAAAAATAACCTACAAGAGGGACCTTTGTAATGTAAATATTAAATGACCCTCACTCACCATAAATACATAAGAAAACTTCCACCATTTAACAGTAATATTACGAATACCTTAGATGTTGCTCATACTCAGCGTTTCAATATAAAAACACCCAAAGTTAACACTGTTTTCGCGCAACGCTTTAGTGAGTTTGCCCTCCCATTCATATATAGACAAGTGAACAAACACTGTGAGTTAATTAACCTAGAGTTAAGAGAAGCAAAAACAAGAGTCACAAACTGGTTATTATCTATGACATACCAGGAGACTGAAAATGTTCTTCACATTCTCTCTTAAACAGACGCAGGATATGAAGATAAATATAGTTCTAAGGACAATTTATATATCTACCTACACTTATTTACTTAGATATGATTACCATGTGTTGTGTTTAGTTATTAATACTGCGCAAATTTAACGGTTTTTTTTTATATATACATAAGTTTTACATTCTATTAATCTCTTTCAGCCAATAAGTAAGCCACTAACGGCACTAACAGCTTATACATTTTGTAACGTAGTTTTGAATGATTACCCGCGACACAGGATTCAGTTCCTAGTGCGGGAATCTACAGTTATTTGTATGCCATGTAACATCATTTTGTTAAATAAATACTTTTTGTTTGTTTGTTTTTGTTTAAAACTTCTTTTTTAAGACGGTGTGTATTGAATTTTATGGAACGAAAATATGTAACGAAAAAGAGATAGGTATAAATGTATATATATAGGTTTTAGGCTGTGAGAAAATGAGATAGCATGTGTTTCTATATGGTTTCCCTATTCTTCGTCTTTTCTTTATGCGATGGTTCGTAGCGGTCTGCCTCACCATTACTCCACCGTCGTATACGGGCCCATACACGGACTCTGCATACCATGGAGACTAGACTCCATGATCTATACTATATTCTAAATGTACTCGAAATATGTACAAAGACAGGAAGAGAGAGAAACCTTGAAATGTTCTATTCTCTTAAAAATTAATCAAAATACTAACTTTCACTTTTACCGCGTGTGAATTCACACTCGATTTTATTTGAAGTGATACTTCTTTAGGCTTTACAATTCTGGTCGGTAATCTTTTTGCGTGTCAAAAAGTGGTGGGTGGAAACGCTGTGTCGAGTAGTGTTGACAACACCGGTTCTCGTCCGATCACCGAAGTTAAGCAACGTCCGATGCGGTCAGTACTTGGATGGGTGACCGCCTGGGAATAACCTGTAACTTTTTTTTTTTTTTTTCGAACTGACTATGCTATTGACCTGGCAAGGTCTTTACAGCTTCACCGGACTAC